>OY755251.1:67639870-67934870 GCA_963576725.1 Azorinus chamasolen | reverse complement strand
TTTGTGTATCAGATGCTTGAAAGCAGGCTCCCAAAATACACAGCATGGGGTTAATGGGTCAACATTCCTTTTGAAATACCTTTAAATACGCCTTTCTACGCCTTTACAAAGAGAGTAGGAGCAGTCAGAAACATCTGTTAGCTTATGATATAACATAGATCTGATTATACAGTTCCTGTAATGGTCAAAATTTCCTGTGCCTATGTGCTATTATAACAACTTATCTAATTAATATTCACGAGGTTATGATATCTTACATGAATATTCATAGAGTAGAGGGGTAATACCTTATATAATATTCGACTATATCCGCTTTTCATGTCCAGTATTTATGGCTATACTCGCATCTGCAAACAGAGAAGGCCCAGATCAGACGGCTCCTATAGGAACCGTCTGATCATGGTCTGCTCTGTTTGCTTTTAACACGATAATGAAGAAATAATAACATATTAGCACTTATAGAACGAGTCACTTATGTCCTTTGCAAACAGTGTAGACCCACATGAAAGAGCTCCTAGATGAGTCCTCTCATCAGGGTATGCACTGTTTGTCTTGTTACACTTTTATTTTAACAAACCCCATGTATTTTAACGGTAAGCCTGACCTGTTCGAAGTTTGGAATAGTCCATTTGATAATTAAGCGTTGAAAGGATACAGTTAATGTGAAAGTTACAATCTGAATAGAGGTAACACCCATAACTAATGTGAGATAAGCCCTTATCTAACTGTGAACAAATAATGTCTGCTCAAATTTAGAAATGGTTCAATTTTAACTACTTCCGATTCGATCAAACTTTTTCAGAAACCAGTTTTCAAACAGGTTGGATTCTAAAAACACACCTATTTACTTGACGTCTAATCTCGATTAAAGCTGTTTAAGAATCAGTGCTAGGTGACTGAGAGCGGACAAGTGTTAAAATATCTGTGCTACTGCATCTGTTAAAATTGCGGATATTTAGAATCGACCGATCACAATATATATGTTAGCATTACTATTGTTAATATTATGACAATTAGTATTGTCATGTAAGAGCCATATATATTTTCCATATTATCAACTTATATTGAGCTGATACAAGTAATCCAGTTTTCATATATTTTGATAACCTATCTTTATCATAAAATCGTAAGAGGAAAAAGTAATGCGCATCATAACCACATTGTAAATGTACATGCTACGTTTTAGCTCGTTCTTTACACGTGACGCTGTGCGTCAAAGTAAAATATTTGAATCATAGCCGACAACCCTTGTTGGTACTCTCGTCTAATCATTCACTCCATGAGTGTGTGGTCGTTGCTTAACCCATTCCCTCATATTGACGACTTTTGACGACTCTGTAAAAGTCACTTTGTGAAACCATTGTGATAAATAGAGCATTTGCTCCTATAGGAGCAAATGCTCTATTTATCACAATGGTTTTAAACTACAAAATTCTAAAATTTTCCTTTTCTCTAGTTAATGCTCCTTTTCGGTAGATTTATTTAAAGATGTTGTATCTAAAAATAGCCTATGAGGTAATGGCTTAAACTGTCGAATCGTACCTGTATTATATAATAAGCAAACAGAGCTGACCCTGATCAGACCTGATCTGATATGAGTCTAATCTGTTTGCAAAGGCGTAGGAATGCGTATTTATAGAATAAATGATTTAAGCTTGATATGATTTGGACGCTGATATTGCTATAACAGATGATATATTTCAGAAGTATGTTTTCAAGTTATACTTTATCGGGGAAGTGCAGAAGGACGTTAGGATAGAAACCACTGTGCTAAAGAATTGGCCGTTGTAAAACGGTTGATGATTTTATAAAAAACAAAGTTAATCACAGATGGAGATTTGACATTTACCCTACTGAGCTATTCATTTTGCACACTTTTTCACCGACTATATTTTAAAAATCAGGCTATAATCAATATGTCTGCCAAACTGCAATCACGGTGTCAAACATTTGGACCCTGACGAGACAATGGGGTACTCAGCGTCTCACATGTATTCATATTGTTTGTATAGGAAATCACCTACCCGCTCACAGCATCTTAAAGGTTAACCCTTTCCCTCATATAAACGTGTTTTCACGCATTTGCAAACAGAGTAGACCCAGATCAGACGGCTCCTAGAGGAGCCGTCTGATCAGGGTCTGCTCTGTTTGCTGGTGGAATTTGAAATATCTGTTTATTTACTTTCTAAAATGGCTAAAAAGTTCCACCTTCCATATTTTATAATAACTACTTTATTCATGAATATTCAATAGGTATTGAAATTTGAAATAAACATAGAACAGGGAAAGGGTTAAAGTGACAAGTGAGGATTCCAAACATTTAATTGGTTTTGGCGGACATTAGCTTCATGGGATCACTCGTTTAAGGCATGCAGCTTTCCTACAATGGCGATTAAATATTCTCTCGGTGGGGTTTTAATTTGAATATTCCTTGATTTAAAGATAACGATTTCATATGTTTAGTTAAACATAATCAATATACTGTGACTAAAATATATTATTGTATGGTCTAATGCACTCTTAAATAGCTACACCCATTTATTGTTGAATGTTGCGCTATTCTATATTAAAATGAAATATACAGTACCCGTCGTTTTGTGTGTGACTTCTATGTACAGCAAACACTCGATTATTCGAACACTCAAAAACCATTTTTGACAGGTGACAGCTTAATGCAGGGTGGCAGAAACACATAAAGTTCCTCAAGAAGGTTTTCGCATGACAGTAATATCCTGCATTAAGTAGCCATCTGCATTAAGCAGTCATCTGCCTACATAGACATAAATTCTTCATTACAAAATTTCATTTCGTAGTATCGAGGTTTTGCTGTATTTGTAGTTTTATTTTTTTTATAGATATTTTTAATATTTCTCCGCCGAAACATATAGTGCCACTACTCATTAGAATCGTCTCGGAAAACGCCTCTAAAGAGCAACAGCAATACAGTAAAACCCCTCTAATGCGACCAAAAAAACTGCATAATTCTGAGTGGCAGTGGCAGGTGGTAGCTTAATGCAGGACAAAAGTATTGCAGAAAACTTTTATATACTTTCGTTCTGTATTAAGCAACCACCTGCTTATAAAGGCAGGAATGTTTATCCAAGAAGTGGTCGCATTAGAGTGTTTTTACTGGAAATGGTTTTGCGGAGAAACCAACAATAATACACTTGAACATTATTACATATTTTCTACAGCTCTGTCCATAACTCATTTCCAGTTAACCATTTCCTTCATATAAACTTCATATAAACGTGTTTTCAAGCATTTGCAATAAGAGTAGACCCGGATCAGACAGCTCCTATCAGGGTCTGCTCTGTTTGCTTATGGAATTTGATAGATGTGTTTCTTTACTTTCGAAAATGGCTACAATGTAGCACCTTCCAATTTTCATTTTTACTATTTTGTCTATGAATATTAAGTAGGAATAAAGATAGAACAGGAAAGGTTAAAACAGGAGCAATTCTGTGATATCCTGTACAAACAGTTTGGGTACATATGAAACGCCAAACAACTCACAAAGAGTCTCACCAGGATCCAAACAAAGAGTGGAAAAATCAACAATTAAACACATTCCCTCTTAGTGACTCATTTTGGCGCCTCTGTAAAAAACTCATTTTGAAACCATTGTGATAAATAAAGCATTTGCTCCATAGGAGCAAATGCTCTATTTATCACAATTGTTTCAGAACTGCACAATTCTAAAATTCTTCTTTTCTATAATTAATGCGCATTTTCGGTAGATTAATTCCAAGAGGTTGGGTCTAAAATAGTCTAGGAGGGAATGCCTTAAAATGAAGCAGCTGACGCATTTTGCAGACAATAATATGCGCTAGCGAAATAGTGAATGGACTATGGGCGAATAAATTGTTTGAAACGGTTTGGTAGTCTTCATATCCGTCCGCATCAAGCGTGACCATTACTAGGCTAACGAATGTAAAATTGATAATCCTGTTTACTGAAGTCATTTCGTTGGATGAGTCGGCTTGAATTACAATTTGGTAGCACACATCAAGGTAAGATATGATAAATAATGACATCATGAATATTTATCATCTTTTTTCTATAATGGCATATGTACACAGGATGTTGTGGTATTGGTATAAACTGAAGAGTCAGGTCTATTATAACTTCATAAGCAAACGGAACAGATCCTGAGCAGACGGCTCCTATAGTAGCCGACTAATATGGGTATACTCTGTTTGCAAAGACGTCAAAAACTGTTTGTATGACGGAAATGGTTAGTACAGGAGCTTAATACAGGTTGAAAATCATAGAGAAAGCTTCTATGGCAACTCAAGTTCTTTATTCTTCTTTACTAAAATTACTAAAAGTTCGGAGTAGCGAGATTTTTCTGCAGATTTATCCTAAGGTTAACCGTCACAATAAACAGGGTTTCTCGGATGTCGAGATATTAGCGAGGGTTTCTGTAGATGTATCCTAAGGTTAACGGGTTTCTCTGATGTTAACAGTCACAATAAAAAGGGGTTCTCCGATGTCGAGATATTAGCGATAGTTTTCTGTAGATTTATCCTAAGGTTAACAGTCACACTAAACAGGGTTTCTCTGATGTCGAGATATTAGCGAGGGTTTTCTGTAGATTTATCCTAAGGTTAACAGTCACACTAAACAGGGTTTCTCTGATGTCGATATATTAGCGAGGATTTCTGTAGATTTATCCTAAGGTTAACAGTCACACTAAACAGGGTTTCTCTGATTTCGAGATATTTGCGAGGATTTCTGTAGATTTATCCTAAGGTTAACAGTCACACTAAACAGGGGTTCTCTGATGTCGAGATATTAGCGAGGGTTTCTGTAGATTTATCCTAAGGTTAACAGTCACACTAAACAGGGTTTCTCGGATGTCGAGATATTAGCGAGGGATTTCTGTAGATTTATCCTAAGGTTAACAGTCACACTAAACAGGGTTTCTCTGATGTCGAGATATTAGCGAGGGTTTTCTGTAGATTTATCCTAAGGTTAACAGTCACACTAAACAGGGGTTCCCTGATGTCGAGATATTTGCGAGGATTTCTGTAGATTTATCCTAAGGTTAACATTCACACTAAACAGGGTTTTTCTGATTTTCGAGATATTAGCGAGGGATGTCTGTAGATTTATCCTAAGGTTAACAGTCAAACTAAACAGGGTTTCTCTGATGTCGAGATATTAGCGAGGGATGTCTGTAGATTTATCCTAATGTTAACAGTCACACTAAACAGGGTTTCTCTGATGTCGAGATATTAACGAGGGTTTTCTGTAGATTTATCCTAAGGTTAACAGTCACACTAAACAGGGTTTCTCTGATGTCGAGAAATTAGCGAGAATTTCTGTAGATTTATCCTAAGGTTAACAGTCACACTAAACAGGGTTTCTCTGATGTCGAGATATTAGCGAGGGTTTCTGTAGATTTATCCTAAGGTTAACAGTCACACTAAACAGGGTTTCTCTGATGTCGAGATATTAGCGAGGGTTTTCTGTAGATTTATCCTAAGGTTAACAGTCACACTAAACAGGGTTTCTCTGATGTCGAGATATTAGCGAGGGTTTTCTGTAGATTTATCCTAAGGTTAACAGTCACACTAAACAGGGGTTCTCTGATGTCGAGATATTAGCGAGGGTTTTCTGTAGATTTATCCTAAGGTTAACAGTCACACTAAACAGGGTTTCTCTGATGTCGAGATATTAGCGAGGGTTTTCTGTAGATTTATCCTAAGGTTAACAGTCACACTAAACAGGGTTTCTCGGATGTCGAGATATTAGCGAGGGTTTTCTGTAGATTTATCCTAAGGTTAACAGTCACACTAAACAGGGTTTCTCTGATGTCGAGATATTAGCGAGGGTTTTCTGTAGATTTATCCTAAGGTTAACAGTCACACTAAACAGGGTTTCTCTGATGTCGAGATATTAGCGAGGGTTTTCTGTAGATTTATCCTAAGGTTAACAGTCACACTAAACAGGGTTTCTCTGATGTCGAGATATTAGCGAGGGTTTTCTGTAGATTTATCCTAAGGTTAACAGTCACACTAAACAGGGTTTCTCGGATGTCGAGATATTAGCGAGGGTTTTCTGTAGATTTATCCTAAGGTTAACAGTCACACTAAACAGGGTTTCTCTGATGTCGAGATATTAGCGAGGATTTCTGTAGATTTATCCTAAGGTTAACATTCACACTAAACAGGGTTTCTCTGATGTCGAGATATTAGCGAGGGATGTCTGTAGATTTATCCTAAGGTTAACAGTCACACTAAACAGGGTTTCTCTGATGTCGAGATATTAGCGAGGGTTTTCTGTAGATTTATCCTAAGGTTAACAGTCACACTAAACAGGGGTTCTCTGATGTCGAGATATTAGCGAGGGTTTTCTGTAGATTAATCCTAAGGTTAACAGTCACACTAAACAGGGTTTCTCTGATGTCGAGATATTAGCGAGGGATGTCTGTAGATTTATCCTAAGGTTAACTGTCACACTAAACAGGGTTTCTCTGATGTCGAGATATTAGCGAGGGTTTCTGTAGATTTATCCTAAGGTTAACAGTCACACTAAACAGGGTTTCTCTGATGTCGAGATATTATCGAGGGTTTTCTGTAGATTTATCCTAAGGTTAACAGTCACACTAAACAGGGGTTCTCTGATGTCGAGATATTAGCGAGGGTTTCTGTAGATTTATCCTAAGGTTAACAGTCACACTAAACAGGGTTTCTCGGATGTCGAGATATTAGCGAGGGTTTTCTGTAGATTTATCCTAAGGTTAACAGTCACACTAAACAGGGGTTCTCTGATGTCGAGATATTAGCGAGGGATTTCTGTAGATTTATCCTAAGGTTAACAGTCACACTAAACAGTGTTTCTCTGATGTCGAGATATTAGCGAGGGTTTTCTGTAGATTTATCCTAAGGTTAACAGTCACACTAAACAGGGGTTCTCTGATGTCGAGATATTAGCGAGGGTTTCTGTAGATTTATCCTAAGGTTAACAGTCACACTAAACAGGGTTTCTCGGATGTCGAGATATTAGCGAGGGATTTCTGTAGATTTATCCTAAGGTTAACAGTCACACTAAACAGGGTTTCTCTGATGTCGAGATATTAGCGAGGGATGTCTGTAGATTTATCCTAAGGTTAACAGTCACACTAAACAGGGTTTCTCTGATGTCGAGATATTAGCGAGGATTTCTGTAGATTTATCCTAAGGTTAACAGTCACACTAAACAGGGTTTCTCTGATGTCGAGATATTAGCGAGGGATGTCTGTAGATTTATCCTAAGGTTAACAGTCACACTAAACAGGGTTTCTCTGGTGTCGAGATATTAGCGAGGGTTTCTGTAGATTTATCCTAATGTTAACAGTCACACTAAACAGTGTTTCTCTGATGTCGAGATATTAGCGAGGGATTTCTGTAGATTTATCCTAAGGTTAACAGTCACACTAGACAGGGTTTCTCTGATGTCGAGATATTAGCGAGGGATTTCTGTAGATTTATCCTAAGGTTAACAGTCACACTAAAAAGGGTTTCTCTGATGTCGAGATATTAGCGAGGGATTTCTGTAGATTTATCCTAAGGTTAACAGTCACACTAGACAGGGTTTCTCTGATGTCGAGATATTAGCGAGGGATGTCTGTAGATTTATCCTAAAGTTAACATTTACAATAAACAGGGTTTCTCTGATGTCGAGATATTAACGAGGATTTTCTGTAGATTTATCCTAAGGTTAACAGTCACACTAAACAGGGTTTCTCTGATGTCGAGATATTAGCGAGGGTTTCTGTAGATTTATTCTAAGGTTAACAGTCACACTAAACAGGGGTTCTTTGATGTCGAGATATTAGCGAGGGTTTCTGTAGATTTATCCTAAGGTTAACAGTCACACTAAACAGGGTTTCTCTGACGTCGAGATATTAGCGAGGGATTTCTGTAGATTTATCCTAAGGTTAACAGTCACACTAAACAGGGGTTCTTTGATGTCGAGATATTAGCGAGGGTTTCTGTAGATTTATCCTAAGGTTAACAGTCACACTAAACAGGGTTTCTCTGACGTCGAGATATTTGGTTAAAGTGATAGTCTCTACTTGCAATGTGTTTTAACCCTTTCGGCGCCAAATTTCTAATTGTCGTCTGCAATCCAAGTTTGTTAAATCATACAGTAAAATAAGGAAATGAGATAAATAAATGCAAATTTCAAAGGAATAAAGCACATATATAGAACTAGAGATTGAGACAAATAGTGAAGTCCCTGATCAGACGCCGCCTTGAAAAGGCGGCGTCTGATCTGGGACTGCACTATTTGTCGTGGTGGATTTACACGACTGTGGCGGTGAAAGGGTTAACAAATACATAAATAATTCGTTTATATGTTGAAAAGAAGAATATCGCAAGAAAACCAGTCGAATAAACATCGAAGAAAATGTGTTTCGTATGTTTTAGGCAATGTATAGTATAAAGTGCTGCCTCCCTACAACGGCCCTCTCAATAACGAGTCCCCCCTTACAACAACGCATGTCGCTGTTTCCCAAACAACAAGACTCCATAAACAACTTTTTTCCATCGTATTTTCTTTATGCCTCCATCAAACCCTATGTTGTGACCACTCTTTAGAATCGTCACTTTGTGACGATTCTAAAGAGTGGTCACAACATAGGGTTTGATTGAGGCATAACGGTTTTCGTTCTCGAAATACACCTTATCTGGGGATCTGCAAACAAGCTAATTATGTTTGATTTTCCCTCCCTATAACAACTCCCTCTGAACAACACATACAATATTCGTATCCCAAAGGGTGTCGTTGTAGAGAGGGAGCACTGTATATGCGGCTCGCGTTTTTAGTTTCGTTAATTGTTCAACCAAAGCCAGTAATATTTTGATGTAGAACACAAATTATAAGTATCGATGAAAATTGTTTATTTTGTATAACAGTGTCATTTTTCGACATCAGTTCAAATTGACAATCTTCATAATAATGATTGAACATAAAAAATACCAAGTTTTATGATATTATTGAAAATGATGCATTCATTGCAGACTTCCTCTTTAATTAGTCGAAAGATGAAGATGCATTGTGTATAATTTCGAAGAAAGATAACATCCAGTTATATTGTCATGGTGATGGTATCGAGGATTTCAAGACATGCTCTATAGTGCTAAGCATTAATCGACAGACCGTAGAAATTAGTACGAGTGCCGGTCTTTTAGTCAGGTAGCACATTAATCCTTTGGGAGTTTTCTGCATAACATTCACCCTACATCAACCAGTGACCTGCCTAAACATCTATATTGTTCTTTGTCAAAATTCCTGTTTATATGGGGTTAACTACATACAGTTGAACTTCGATATCTCGGACTTCAAGGGACCATATAAATTAGTTCGAGATAATAGAAGTTCGAGTTATCCGATTTGTAATCTGGACAATTTCTCAAATTCATAGCTTAATGCAGGTCTATAGTAATGCTGAAAGCTCCTGCAGGAGCTTTCAGCATTACTGTAGAACTGCATTAAGCTGTGAAATGTGTTTCTAATTATGCGTAGTGATACATTTTAGGGCAATTCTGTATTGTAAGATTTTGGAAGGACCGACTTTTTTAGTTCGAGTTATCCCGAAATTCGAGTTATCCGAGTTCGAGATATCGAAGTTCAATTGTGTATGTATCTTGAAGGACATCGTTAATAACGCTAGTTTCTTCATTTGGTCAGTTTTACATATTTCATTATAATTACTAAATAATGTCTAGTAAAACGGGTTTTCATATGTAATCGTCTCACTCGTCAAGAAATAATGTTTTGAATATGTTGGTACTGTTGCACCTACGGACTTTGTTGTTAAAAATACACATCCCACAGATAATGAGTCTAACAGTTCAAATATCTTACTAAATAGATTGCAATTGTAATCGAAAACGTCTTCTTAAAACGCGTTTAACATCTTTGCTAACAGAATAGACCCATATCAGACGTATCCTGTATGAGTCGTCTAATTGGAGTCTGCTCTGTTTGCTTATGAACTTATATTGATCTGCCTCTTATGTTTCTCCCAATACCAAAGCATTATGTGTTCATATTCCAGTTTAACAGGTCAGCTGCTAATAATATTCATGATGCTATTATTTCGTATACGAATATTCAGGATTATAGTTTTGCTTTCAAAAAAGCTCATGTTGAGAAGATTTGTGAAAGCAGAGACAGGATCTATGCTTATAAAACTTTTAGTTGAGTCTGAGTTCGTTCTCAAGTTTTTGATTGGTCAGATTTAAGCCTTTGGCTCAAATCTGACCAATCAAAAGCTTGAGAACTCAAATCTGACCAATCAAAAGCTTGAGAACAAACTCAGACTCAACTAAAAAGCTTTATAAGCATTGACCCTGGTTATACAGTAAAACCGTTCTTAACTAGAATTTAATAAAGAATACTTTAGATCTTTCTAGGCAGGTGGCTGCTTAATGCAGGATGAAAGTCGCGCAAAACCCCCACATAAGGGAGCTTTCTTCGTGACATTCACCCTGTATTAAGGTTCCACCTAGTATTAATAAAACCATCAAAGCCCTGTTTACAGGGGTGTTACATGTTTACAGGGGTGTTACATGTTTACAGGGGTGGGGTGTTACATGTTTACAGGGGTGTTACATGTTTACAGCGGTGTTACACAGAATCAATGGTCTGTACTACACGTATACATTGCAATGCAGTAAAACCTCTCAATAACGGCCACTAAATTGCGTTAATTAGTTGGTATTTAGGGCAGGTGGTTGCTTAAAGCAAGGTGAACGTAAAACAGAACGCTCCTATAGGAGAGTTCTGTTTTACGTTCACCTTGCTTTATGCAACCACCTGCCTTTAACACAGAATACTTGATGTAATTTAGTGGCCGTTGTAGAGACGTTTTACTGTAATTACTCCTTAAAAAACTGACTGTGTATTTATACTATCATATAACTCTTTCGCTGCTAACAATCTTTATGGTTTTTTGTTCTCTTCATTTTTGTTTCAGATAACATAGTCATAGTAACACGCAGTTTGGACCTTGACAAGACGCTGATTTAGTCGGCGTCTAATCTGGATCTAAACTGTTCGCATAGGTAATCACACATGCGACATTGGTAACAAAACATAGGTAATCACATTAGCGACATTGGTAGCAAAACATAGGTAATCAAATTAGCGACCTTGGTAGCAAAACATAGGTAATTACATTAGCGACATTGGTAACAAAACATAGGTAATCACATTAGCGACATTGGAAACAAAACATAGGTAATTACATATGCGCCATTGGTATCAAAACACAGGTAATCATATTAGCGACCTTGGTAGCAAAACATAGGTAATCACATTAGCGACATTGGTAACAAAACATAGGTAATTACATGTATGCGACATTGGTAACACAACATAGGTAATCACATATGCGACATTGGTATCAAAACATAGGTAATCACATTAGCGACATTGGTAACAAAACATAGGTAATTACATGTATGCGACATTGGTATCAAAACATAGGTAATCACATTAGCGACATTGGTAACACAACATAGGTAATTACATGTGTGCGACATTGGTAGCAAAACATAGGTAATCACATTAGCGACCTTGGTAGCAAAACATAGGTAATCACATGTGCGACATTGGTAGCAAAACATAGGTAATCACATTAGCGACATTGGTAGCAAAACATAGGTAATTACATGTATGCGACATTTGTAGCTAAACATAGGTAATCACATTAGCGACCTTGGTAACAAAACATAGATAATCACATATACGATGTTGGTAGCAAAACATAGGTAATCACATATGCGCCATTGGTATCAAAACATAGGTAATTGTATTAGCGACATTGGTAGCAAAACATAGGTAATCACATATGCGCCATTGGTAGCAAAGGAATTAATTAACGCAAATATAATCGTTCGCCCTTATCATACGTTTAACCCATAGCCCGCCAGTCACCACTACAATTGTATTTGCAAATAGTGTAGACCAGAGGAGAGAGCTCTTATAGGAGCTCTCTCATCTGGGTCTGCACTGTTTGCCATAGAAAATACATGCCTGCATGATCTATGATTTTGCCTAGGAAAATCATGTTAATATCGGTATATTTAATGATTTGCCTAATTGATATTCAAAGAGGGCAGAGTGATAAAACATATGTCGCGGGCGAAGGGTCAATTTTCTGCATACTACCAGCGATACTGTGATGACCTTTGGACAGTGTATGGATTCAGATTAACTCTTTCGCCGCCAAAGTCGACAAATTCTGCAGTCCCAGATAAGACGCAGCCTTTTCAAGGCGGTCTTCTGATCAGGGACTTCACTTTTTGTCTCAGCCACTAGTTTTATGTGTACGTTATTTTCCTATGAAAACCAACTGCATTTATTTATTTATTTCGATTCTTCATCTGATTATTTCAATTTCAAGCTGGGTTGCAGACGACACTTAGAAATCTGGCGCCGAAAGAGTTCAACGTAAAGTATAAAGACATCGGATCAAAAGCGCGTGTTTGGAGAATATAGCAATGTTGCATTGGTTTGCTTTTTGTATGTTAATTTACACACGATTTGTCGGGGAAAAACTCTACAGGGGTAATGTTTCAACCTTTATTTAAGTACATTTATGGTTACATAACAGCATACAGTTGGACATCGATACCATGACCTCGGATAACTCGAACTTCGGATAATCCGAAGTAAAAGTATAGTTCTTTCACATGGAATACACATGACGGATTAATGTAGGTAAAAAACAATGCGAATACCTCCCAGCATTACTTTAGACCTGTATTAAGCTGTAAACTTGAGCAATTGTGCAAATTAAAAATCGTATTTCTGGAACTTCTGTTTTCTTGAAGTAATTTATATGGTCCCTTGAAGTTCGAGATATATGCACTTATATAACATCACACTATGTAAACCATGGCCATTCAATAAAGAGAGTTTATTGAACCATCTAGGTATCAATCATAACTTGACCACTATACATTTTAATATATGTAATTAATGCACCGATGTATTTACACATACTAAAATACACGTTTCTTCCATTAATCTGTCAACCAAACTCTCCTAAAGGAGTTTTTGTTGGGCTTATGTTGTATTGTTTGATCAACGGGGTAAAATAACAGCAATTTAACCATTTAACCATTTAACCATCCATTTCCTTCGTATAACGTTCTTTCAACGCATTTGCAAACAGAATAGACCCATATCAGACGGCTTCTAATTGAGCCGTCTGATCAGGGTCTGCTCTGTTTGCTTAAATCTAATTCTACTGTTTGTTTTGCCTGAGCCAAAAGATCATGTGTACAACTAGTAATACCATTATAAAAGGTCGGGTAAAATATTCATGATGTCATTATTTCTAACATGAATATTCAAACAGGGAAAGGTGTTACCAATATACTATTTTCCTTTTCGGGTTCAGTATTTTCATGAAAAAAAGTCAGTCACTTGTTGGTGTGAATGTTTTAGAGTTTTTAGTTTAATGACACACATTAGACATTCACCATAGGCCATATTGTACATAATTTTCACAACATATTACCAAATATGAGAAGGCATTCAACGACCGTCTTTATTCGAAAGCAACACAGACGGTTACTAGGGTTAATATACTGGATCCGAGTATATAAGGTCTTTGCAAACAGTGTAGACCCAGATCAAAGGGCTTCCTCGGGGACCAGATATGTACTGTTCATAATAAAAACACTTTCTTCATGAAAATGGTAGGTATTTATTGGATATGTGTAAAGCTACAAGCCTTAGAATACTGAATGGAAGAAAACCCTTTGATAAGAATGGGCATTTTACATGTATAGCCTCACAGGGAAGCAGTGTTATCGATTTAGTAATGTGTAGATAATAGTTCAGTTCAGGTTGAGTACATGAACCCAAAATTTTATCTGATAGTGGTAGTAAGTTTTAATATTAGAACATGTGATGTTGCTGCTGATTAAACAGAGCCAAAACAAATAACTTCCCCCTATTGTTTGTTTTGTCTTTGTGCGTCTCTTTATGTTTTTGCTAGTTATGTACATTTGCTGTGTTTTCTTGTGTTGCTGTTCGGGCGGCTGTTTGTTCTGTATGTGGTGTTTCCTGCTAAAAGGCATATACATGTATATCCACTAAAACTAGGGGCTAAAAACAAGAAATATCCACTGAGGCTAGAGGTTGAAAACAAGATATATCCACTGAGATGAGGGGATAACAATAAGACGTATTTACTGAGATGAGGGGTCAAAGTCAATATATATCTACTGAGGCGAGAGGCTAAAAACACGATATATCCAATGAGATGAGGACCTAAAATAAGATACATCCACTGAGTCGAAGCTCTAAAAACAAGATGTATCCACAGAGATGGGGGACTTGAAAACACATATAGCCACTGAGTTGAGGGGCTAAAAAGAGAATAAACATTTTATTTATATTAAAGTGAAAAGACGCAAAACTGTTTACCAGAGCGACAGATAAATGTGCGTACTCAAGTACTAAACTCAAAATTTCTCCACGAAACCTTATGTTGTGACCACTCTTTAGAATTGTCTCGAAACCCAATGTTGTGACCACTCTTTAGAATCGTCTCGAAGAGAGACGATTCTAAAGTGTGATCACAACATAGGGTTTCGTGGAGAAATAAAGGATCTATTCTTGAAAATGTTTGTACCTCCGTATTTACGAATACATTAGTAGGTTACAAATAGACAAAAACAATGTTTACTTTTCAAGCAGCTGACATCTATATCTAAATACATGTGCATGTTTCATTAACACCGATTTTAGACGATCGTGGGCTAGTCCTAAAGATCCCGGTTTTAACCCATATCACACTAAGCGCGGACTGACTCGCAATTGCAAACAGCTTGGATCCAGATGAGACGCTGAGTAACTCGGCGTAAGCGCTTCCACGAATCAGAAGGAAGAAACAAATGCTACAGATCAGAGTTTTGGCGGGCATTTTTTCAGCATGATAAGAGTTTAACAAGCCTATACTAATGTAACATGCTTATGCATGATAGCACTTCAACAGCAATTATACAGTAAAACCCATCTGATGCGACAACCAAAAAAGAGGTCCACATCTTAAAGGCATATGGTAGCTTAAATCAGGACTTGCATTAAGTAGCCACCAGCTTATAAATACCTAACAATTACATAAATCTTTTGTTTATGTGCTGAAAGCAGTATATCGCAAGAACATCAGTCAAATAAACGCCGAGGAAGACAAAGCTTTCACGTGTTTGGTATTGAAAACAACGTGTATTCGGCAATGTTTTTATATTTATTCGACTTTTACCAAGGCCGATACAATTTTGAACAACAATTATAAGGTTTATTTTGTATCACAGGGACATTTTCGATATAATTTAAAATTGACAATCTTCATAATATTTAATAATGACATTAAAGTCATTAAGCATTATTTGCAGGATAATGGATCGCATAATTATATCCTACTAGACGCCGAATTATTGTACAGAGCCCATGCACTTCTGCCACTACCTTGATCCCGAAGGACAGTGATCCCGAGGGACTCTGCAGCAGTTAAACATTTCATCGCCAATGTCGCAAAAAATGCACCACGACAACTAGTACAGTCCAAGATCACATGACGCCTTGAGAATGTGGCGTTTGATCAGGGACTTCACTTTTTTCTCAGTCTGTTGTCCTATATCTGACATCGTTATTCATGTTGTGAAGTTGTCTGGAGGGGGAATTTTATTTACAGTTTGACTTTGGTGAAAGTGGGATAAGGGCGAGGTTGGGTACCCGTAAACCAGGTTTAAGCCCCCCCCCCAGTAGCCGTTTTGGCTACTGACCGTTCCAAGGCGGTACTCCTGCTTTCAGCCTATGGTAAAGTTTGTTGTTTAATATGCTTAATGTTTAATGTTGTTCGTCTTGATATGCGTCCTGTTATGTTTTGTCTTGTGACTATACAGTTTCTTGTTTGATGGTATTTGGTACGGTGTCATTTCGTATGTGGCTCTCCCTGTTTGACTATTTTTCCATAATTATTTGTCGAAATATACATTTATTTATCTCATTGTAACACAATTGGGTCGCAGGCTACAATTAGAAATTCGGCGCCAAAAGGGTTAATGCTTGACACAGTGTCTTGTGTCTACGCTTTACAAGCAGAAAACACCTATCGCTAGTGTCGTCTGCATTAAATACTCCTATAAGAAACATGTTTTAACTGTTCAACATCCGGTCATTAAAGTGAAAGTCTCTACAATAAACGTATGTTTTAACCCCCCCCCCCCCCACACACACACATCCAAGCCGGAATTAAGATATTTTAAGGCAGGGTGAAATGAGATGTATTAAGCTGCTATCTGTATAAAATACAGTAAAAGCTCTCTGTAACGGCCACTAAATTACATCAAGTATTTTGTGTTAAAGGCAGGTAGCTGCTTAAAGCAAGGTGAAAGTAAACCAGAACGCCCCTGTAGGCTTTAAGCAACCACCTGCCCTAAATACCAACTAATTAACACAACTTAGTGTCCGTTATAGAGACGTTTTACTGTACCAGCACTGACACTAATTCTAATGTCCGGTTTAGCGGGATTTTACTGTAATGTCTAAAGAACAAATGACCAAGGCCGAAACGAAAGGGTCATAAACATACAGAACAGAACTTAATCAAAGAACTTACAGAAGCTCTCGCATCTGGATAATTATGTTTTGAATTCACATGCGTAAGAATTGGTCATCTATTAGGATACCGTCCTCCATGAATAAATCTACCAAAAAGAAGCATTTGCTATAGAAAAGGAAAATGTTAGAATTATGTATGGAGCAAATGCTCTATTTATCACAATGATTTCAGAAAATGACTTTTACAGAGGCGTCAAAATGCGTCAATATAAGGGAATGGGCAAAGGATTAAATCGTCGGTAAGATGTCTATATGTTAAATTGTTAAAACAGAAAACCCTTTTATTATTCAGATTGATCATGATGACATCTCAACTAGTATTGCTAGCACTTTTGTCTACCAGCATGGCGTGTAAATATACTAACTGGCGTGGCCCACTTCCGAATAAGTTTGATTTAAACCCGTCCCCGTACGGCGGAGGAATTGCGGACAGTTCGGCTGTGGGAGATTCTGTGGTTGTGGACTTGCAACAAAACTTTGCATTTATTGGAAAAGAAATAACGGTAAGCGTCACCTAATTACATTTATTTCTGCCCCTGCCAGCTTCTGCACATCAGTCTTAAGCACTGTACGAGCGAATTGGTGATAACCATAAAAAACAATTTAATTTTTGAGACATCGAGTTAATCAGGATCTATACTATTCTAGTTTTATCTTGTTTTTAAACCTTTCTATCATAGATGCGCATCTTCACGCCTTTACAAACAGAGTGATCCCAGATCAGACAACTCGTGTAGTAGTCGTCTGATCAGGGTCTGCTCAGTATGCTTATAGAATTATAATAGATATGGCCCTACAGTTTCTGCCAATACCAAACACATGCCGTGTCCATGTGCCATTATAAACAAATAAGCATATTCATGATGTAATTGGCTGCAGCGATAGCCGCGGCCAATCTTTGATGGGAGTTGAACGTCCCCCATGATTTACTGCGAGATTAGCTTTTATCTAAATATGTATTAGAAAATTCCAAGTAGTATTTAATTTAATTTCATTTATTTACTGCATAGTAATATATTTTCCCCCAGCGGTCGCTCATTTTTTATGGAAACTCAAAATGATCATGATTTACTGCGAGACTACACTCCAGATGTATCCCTGTGTTCACATAGCAAGTTTTAGAATGGGAGTTTGTTCAATGTCTTTTTAAGAAGATAGACAGGATGACAAACAGTTTGGATCCTGATGAGAAGCCGAGTTACTCGCCGTCTCATCTGTATTTAAACTGTTTTGTACATGATATTACATACCCGTCTTCCTGGAACTGAAGGAGGTTAATGTCTGCAAATAATGTCGTCTGCTGCATGTTACTCCGTGTCTCATCTGGATCCAGACTGTTTGCAAAGGTTGTTATAAATGAAAAACCAAAGCAAAAGCAACTGGAACAAAACTCATACCTGATTAGAGGAACAGTTGCGCAGCTTTAGACAGCAGAGTGTTCGTACCATGTTCAGACATAAGCATAAAAATCACTGTCTTATCTCAAACATTATAATCTTATTATAAAAACTCAGAGTGGAGTCAAGAAACAAACATAGTTGTCAAACGTTTCTTTTTCATATTATAGAGAAATGGTTGGAAGCGATAAACGGCGTTTACATTGTTGGCGTAGTTATGGTAGATTTCAAAAAAGCATTTGATCTTGATCTTGTTGATCTCAGTATTTTATTACAAAAACTCAGTATGTATAAATGTTCAGAGAAAACTATAAAATGGTTTAAATCATACATGATTGATAGAAAACAATGTGTTAATTTAAATGGGGGTATAGGTAAACAACCAGTAGTGAATCGTGAATGTACTTTACATTTTGGTACGTTCCACGATTTAGGGGTGTCGGCATTGCTGCAGTCCATCTAAATAAGATATGTACTTTAAATGCGACAGTCAATCACGATTTTCTCATGCAGGATTTTATGATGATAGAATGCTGATTCCCCCAAAAAGTGGAATGTGCTGATTGTTATGGTTCACTTCTTGTTGTTTACTTATACACGCATCTGTGCAAAACATAACACTTGGCTGTTTCTAGCGTTTAACTATGATCTCCGACTTCCTATTTCAACAAATATTAGTAAAATTGATATGTATGCAGATGATTCACATCATCCATTATTCGTTAGAAACAATGGAAAGACATCTTCAATCATATTTATCCAATTTGGAAATATGGTGAAAATTAAATGCAATGCTACTTAATACAGACACGACAACGTTATTATTGATATCCCACCATGCACACAAAAAGCAAGACTTACAAATACACCTCTCTCCCTAGTTTACATAGGAGTACCCTAAATGGTGATATCGAGTTATTTTCGGTTTGGGACGATATCCCCCGCAGAGTACACAGGCGTTAAATTTGATATAGGTGAGGACGTTCGTCAATACACCCCGATGATTCCTATGTGGTATGATTTTCCTCCAAAAACTGACATTATTCTTAAACAAAGACATGCACTAGTATAACTATTATTAGTTATACAGATCATTGGAGGGGTATCTGACTTTTTATTCCCTGCTGATGAAAACCATGTTGCCCGAGCCGTTAGGCAGATACCCCGCCAGTGATCTGTATAAAGATTTTATATACTGCAAAGTTTAATATTTGTAGCAGTTAGTTAGCGTTTATTTATATAGGCGCCGTTTTGCTTCCCCTCAGGGGCCTCATACTGAAAGGTAAGGGCTTGTATTACTCTGCGACCCTAGTTCACCGCGTAATAACCTGCTTATTAAATTTGTGGTTAGAAAGGGAGCTGCCAAGTGCATTAGTGTCTCAAAGGATTGGAAGAATCAGACGTAAGTAGAACTTTCAGCAGATCAGAGATTAAGCAGACACTATGAGAACGGTTAAACTTAATTAAGGGAATGGTGCACTTCCGACGTCATTTGGATGACGTCAAACTGACGGTTTTATAATATATATATATAAAAAGGTCGTTCGAAGGAGCGGCTATATCGCAATTTACAGGTACGTATGCTGTACATGTGCATAAATAAAATCTGAATCGAATTGGGCGTGGATTGTCTTTATAAAAGCGGAGGCTTGGGGGCTAATCTGTACGTGCACAAGCTGTTTGACAACAGTTGCAGCATCAGAGCAAAATAAGACATTTGCCACGTATCGGGTTCATTTACATTGTTATACAACAACTATAACAAAAATATTTCTCAACGGATAACTTTGTTCCGACCCAAACTCTTGTTATTTCGTTTGAGAGAGGTTGTTTGGATCGAATCGACGAAGTGAAGCCGGTCGACCATTTTTTGTTGTAGCAATCAAGCGAGGCACTCAACGGGGAAAATTTCGTTGTTGCTGATGACTCCGAATATACATCAGCATTCTTAGGGATACACGACTTTTATACATTGCTAATTGACCAATAAAAATCGAGGAATTTACTTTGCAGAATAATAAGTATTAAATGTATGTATCTGACTATGACGTAATGAGCCCAACTACGTCATGCATGTACTAGTGCATTATCCTCCCTGACGTTACAGCCAAATGATCTGTAAGTTCTCAGCCTCCAAATCCAATCATGTTCAGGGATCTGTCTTTTAATTATACATGCATTGAACATCTGTTTCAAAACTACAAATCTAACATCATCACTGCCATGACCACCGACTCCAAAATATTTGTTTATTGGCTTCTCTCTTTCATGTCTTACATCACTCAATTGTTTTTTCATTCTCTTTCGAATTTGTCGCCCACATACAGTATTATATCGCATTTATTGCATTTTATTGCATATACTACATTCCGTTATCAATAGTAAATATTAGAAGACACATGGTAAATTTATTGCCCATTTGTGTCTCTAATACTTGACATTTCAAGAATACTACAAGTAGTACAACCTAGGGCACAAACCACATTGTTGGGCTTAACAACCCGGTTATTGTTTTCATGCACCAGTGTGTCACATAGATTTTATCCCACCTAGAAGCTACAATTGGCAGTTGTTCAAATACTACTTTAAGTCGCTCAGATTGGAGCAAACTCTTTGAATGCCTTTTCCCAATGTCATGTAGCAAATTTGAAAATGTTTAAAATAAAGGGACCCTGTTCATGTTTCTATTATCTGTTTGTTTCTATGCTAAAGTTGCAGATCTATCAAGTTTGTCTACTCTTACCAACTGCTTTTCTAACATATTCTCAGACCAAAATCACATGCTCTCTCTCTCTCTCTCTCTCTCTCTCTCTATATATATATATATATATAATATAACTGGCAATAGAATACAACCGGAAAGGCTATATATATATTAAAAAAGACTAAATGTTATATGGCTTTAAAATCTTTAATTAATAACTTAAAAATGCGCTTTAAAATCTTTAATTAATAACTTAAAAATATATAAAAGAAAGTCCAGAACAAGAAAATTGTGTCCGGAAAGTCTGTCTGATCCAACCCATGTCTAAGCACGATCTTAATATTTGGATAGATACTGTTTGCATGTGTTGCGGGGTTCTTTTTTGACAAAGGCGAAATGTTGGCACGTTTAAACGTCAGGATGATACCACAGACCTTTCAGTTCAGAAATAAAGCATTTAAAATAATAACCGAAGACCAAAGTGTGATTAAACTGTATTTGGAGCTAAAATCTAATCTTAGTAAACAATCTAATCTAAGAAATATGAAAAAACAATAATTACACAATTTTTTTCACCAGAGCAAAAAAGTACACAAGCTGTAGTTCTAATTCAAATGAGCAAAACTAATTTACTAAAAGTGCAAGCAGCCTGTAACGCTTAGAGGTAGAAGACAATAGCCAAAAATGGAACTAGGGAATAATTTAGATTGATGATTCTCTCCAATATCAATTTAGAATAAAAATATTAAATGCCAAAGATCAGAAATGCCTAAGGTCTTACCAAATAGCAGTAAAGTAAAATTATACTAGATAGTAAATACCACTGAAAGCGATCTTCTACAAGGTAAGAGAGCATCTTTCAGGTCCTTGGTTCTGGAGAGAATGTCTGAGTCTCACAGAGGTGTTCCGTATATAAAGACAAGTCACATGACCTTAATTAAGCTATTTGATTGGCTAGCTGCAATATCTAATCAAATCTTGCACTTAATTCTTTTTCTTAAGATTAATGCAATGAACCTAATTTACACAAAAATAGACTTATTATACATCAATATAACCAAACATGAGTGCAAAATTGCAATAAAAAATCATTTAAGAAAAATTCTTTTAGTTTAAGTCTGTAGCTCCTAGGCTTCAGACCCATTCACTCAAGAAATTCTTCAATTACACAATGTAGAGAATCTCAATAATTCTAGAAAAATGGCAATCCTAAATCTGGCATATTCATAAGCCCTAAGAACGAACATATTTCCAGAATTTATAGTGACTTACTGACTGTAAAAGTAGCAAAGACAAGTGACTCTCATGCTCTGTAGCCCCTGATGGCGGCCATTACCCTAAGGTCACCTGCTGCTAAATATTACAATAATTGCAAACTAAGGCACTCTACAACATGTCAATGTTAAAGTAATATGTCTAGATCACCCAAACAACAATAATCAACATATTAGCAATACAAAATAATCCAAACTAATCTCAAACATTTTTAAAATGACATTAGTTTGGGTCTAAATGGGAAGTAGGTCAACTGCCCAGAATGTAAACAAAACAGATTACGGCTAATTGCTCTAAATATAGATAATGACAATTCACATAAATGTATACAAGACGTTTCCTTACTAAAACAATTCAAACTAAGTTACATATCTTGGAGAATTTCTATTAAAAAGTGTATTTCCACTCTTTGTCATATCTGTCTATCTAAGCTATGTAGAAGGACATGATATCTGAGCAAAAATCAAATACTTTCACCAAATATACAAAGTATCAAGCACGTAAATGTGTATTGTATCTATCAACACTAATATCTGTATCCAATACAGTCCATTATCTGCATATTGGTAAAACTTACCTTCAAACAATAGCTATCCAGATTCACAGATCTGTTCAAGAATGGCAACTCAACTCCAGGGTCCATGCTTATACAAATTTTAGTTGAGTCTGAGTTCGTTCTCAAGTTTTTGATTGGTCAGATTTGAGCCAAAGGCTTTGGCTCAAATCTGACCAATCAAAAGCTTGAGAACTCAAATCTGACCAATCAAAAGCTTGAGAACGAACTCAGACTCATCTAAAAATCTTTATAAGCATGGTCTCAGGTTTACAACACATGTTTCGCAAACTTTTCCCGTTCTTACTGACGTATAGAGCTACTGACTAATAGAGCTACTGTCGTATTGAGCCACTGACATATAGAGCTATTGACGTATAGAGCTACTGGCATAAGGAGCTATTGACGTAAAGAGCTACTGACGCATAGAACTACTGACGTATAGAGCTACTGACATATAGAGTTTCTGACGTATAGGGCTGCTAACGTAAAGAGTTATTGACAAATAGAGCTACTGTCGTAGAGAGCCACTGACATATTGTGCTACAGACGTGTAGTCTACTGGTGAAGTATAGAGTTGCTGATGTGTAGAGCTACTGACGCATGGACCTATTGGCGTTTAAAGCTACTGACATATAGGTATTTTGACGTATAGGGCTACTGACGGATAGAGCTATTGAGGTTTAGAGCTACACAGATATAGAGCTACAAATGCACGGACGTATGGCGTATTGACATATAGATCAACTGACGTATACAGCTAATGACGTATAGAGCTACTGACATTTAGAGCTACTGACGTATAGAGCTATTGACGTATAGAGCTACTGACATATAGAGCTATTGACGTATACAGCTACTGTCGTATATAGCCAATGACATATAGAGCTACAGACGTGTAAAACTACTGGTGAAGTATAGAGTTGCTCATGTGTAGGACGTAGAGAGGTACTAACGTGTAGACCTATTGACGTATATACCTATTGACGTTTAGAGCTACTGACATAAAGACGCTTGGCGTATAGGGCTACTGGCGGATAGAGCTATTAAAGTATAGAGCTACATACATATAGAGCTATTGACGTATAGAGCCATTGACGTATAGCGCCACTGATGCACAAAGCCACAGACGTATAGAGCCACTGACGTAGATAGCTATTGACGTAAAGAGCTATTAATGTTTAGAATTACTTGCGTATAGAGTTATTGGAGTTTAGAACTACACACATATAGAGCTATAGACGTATAGCGTATTGACATAGAGATCAACTGAAATAGGGCTTCTGACGTATAGAGCTACTGTCATATCAAGCTACTGACATATAGAGTTACTGACGTATAGAGCTACTGTCGTATAGAGCTACTGACATATAGAGCTACAGACGTGTAGAACTACTGGTGAAATATAGAGTTGGTGATGTGAAGAGCTACTGACGTATAGAGCTACTGACGAATAGCGAGTCATCATGTAGATCTAATAGCGGATAGAGCTACTGACGCATGGACCTATTGGCGTTTAGAAGCTACTGACATATAGACATTTTGACGTATAGGGTTTCTGACGGATAGAGATATTGAAGTATAGAGCTACACACACATAGAGCTATTGATTTATAGCGTATTGACATATAGATCAACTGAAGTATAGAGCTACTGACAAATAGAGGTGCTGATATATAGCGCTACTTGCGTATAGGACTACTAACATATAGAGCTAAGGTTACTGCAACAAGGCTATTGTTAGCTTTATCAAAATGACATGTGACGTATATATTTTCATTTCAACGCAATCGTGCTGTACAGTGTAAGTATAGATTAAACTTACGAAATATTCACTAATTTGTTTCAAAACCAGTGTATTTTATAATCCTGCAAAGAACCTGTATGTAAAACGCGGGAAAAGTTGACTTGTGCAACCTTTGTTTACAATGTGTCGCACTGTCGCACAGAATTTATGCAGTTCCGGGTGTTCTTTCTTTCCAGATATATGACCATGGATACATTGCATCGAGTTCCAGCCTGTCTGAAAATCCACCAGTATCAATCTCCCGTAAGTGTTTACAATTTAACTGTTTACAATTTAAGTCTTAAACCAATCATATTTAAATTAGATTCTTTTTCCGTTTCTAATGGATACAGAGCTTCAATTATTGACCAACAGTCTGGATGCTGGTGGGACGCCGAGTTACGTCTTGATTATCCCCTTCCCTCATAGGCTTTTGTTAGACCTAATCTGTTTTCAACCGAAAATTAGCAATTTACTAGGAAAAGGGAAATGTTATAATTCTGTAGTTTTGAAACCATTGTGATAAATAGAGCAAGTGCATCATAGAAGCCAATGCTCAATTTTTTCACAATGTTTTCAAACGTGATTTTTGCAGTGGCGTCAATATAAGGGAATGGGTTAAAACTAGCCTAGGATTTGAAACCTTCGTTCTGCAAACTGCGAATACTGTGACGAACTGTCGGGTTTTAAACTGTTAACCATTTACTCCATGATACGGCTTTGCAAACAGTACACCCAGGTCAGGTGGCTCCTATGGGAACCATCGGACCAGGGTCTGCGCTGTTTGATGGCTTATGGCATATTATAGATATAATTCTACAAATTCTGCCATGGCTAAAAATCCCTGTGCTCATATGCCATTATTAAAATCAATCTTCTAATTAATATTCAGGATGTCGTTATTTCCTATGTTAATATAGATAAATATGCATATTTAGAGAGGTTATTTTGAAAAGTGAAACAGGTGGCTTCTTTTTCCAGGAAATCTGCCGAATGAATACTATGTAGCTGTTAATTGGATAAGCTTAGCCACAGCCCAAGCCAATGGCTTAGGACTGTCATATGAGTACAGACATGTGACAGCCGGAGTGTGAGTATGATATACAGAATACAGTTTTTTTCATGTGCGTTTGTGAAAGGTTAAAACTGTTTTCCCTTGGTGTCGGTATTCCCCCTTCGGTCTCGGACAACATTTATAAATGTCTTCCCTGACACCGAAGGAGAATAGATTTGATTGTTCCACAAACACACACGAAAGAACTGTTTTATTTCCTAATGCTCTATATAAAGCGTATTTCAAAGGAATTCACATTTTTGTACTAAGCGAGTCTTCACTTTCGAGCAAATGTGCTAAATATTCCTCCGAAAAGTCACCGAATCCCGACATTTTCATAGTTACAGCTACCTTCTTCGGGAAACGGCTACTGGTAGAGGAGCTCTTGTATGTTTGCATGTCTGTATTCTGCATTTTTGTTTGAAAGTCGGAGCCGACCTCGGTTTTTATGAAAATTGGCTCAAATAGGTTCCATTAAGAAAACAAATAGTCCCATCATGAGTTTGAATCCAATATTAACTTCAAAATCAAAATAAGCATTTGAAAAGCAATTGGTGCTTGGAAAACCTCTGAATACCCCTCGCATTTCTGCACACCCGTTGCGCGCATAAAGATTCATGCGCATGTTTCGCGCATGAACAGTTCGTCCAAGGGTTGGAACAGCTAAAACTATTTCCACCTCTCATTGAACTGTGGTGGTAATATCAAACAGGGTTATCAGAAAATTATTATAAAAAAATCAACTATAACGAATTACACGTTATATAGAGATATAGGTAATAATAGAACATGTCCTAAGTGGCCATTTATTTAACACAGAAATCTTCAAAGCAGGTGACTGCTTAATGCAGTGCAAACGTAATACACAAAGCTACTATGGGAGCTTTTCGCTTTACTTTTGATCTGCATTAAGCGACCACTCGCCTTACAGATCAATAATAAGAACTCGTGTATGGGCGCTTAAGACAGGTACTACTGTATACTAACTGTTAACAGTACTCTTTTCTACAGCATTTACGAGTAAAAGTATTAAAAAATGTTTGTACTCGTTCGTGTGTTTAAAGTGTGCACGGCACTTTGTTGAAACAGTTTCTCAATATGTTAATCAATAGTTTCAAATGCTTTATTATAATTAAAATTATTATTATGGTGATGATGTTGTTGTTGTTGTTGATGATGATGATGTAGGTGATGATCGTTCTTCATCTTATCTCCTTCTTCTTAAAATGATGATGATGATTATTTTCGTATAATAATTATTAGTGTTATAATTATCATTATTATTATTATTATTGTAAAAGCGGGCTTTGTTACGGAGTTATTGTAGAGAACTAAGACGTCGTAAATATAAACTTTATTGTACATAAGTACACAGGTGAGTAAACACTGAAACAAAGCAAACACATACAGTTGAACAAAGATGATACTACCATATTGTTACTATCATTTCTCATAGTCATTATTGTTATCATCATCATTGTCATACAAAATAAACTGTGTGTCCAGTGGCCTTCTAAATTACTACATAAAATATATTAGCCTGCTATGGGCGGATGTGCGATTACCATTGCAAACAGTTTGGATCCACACATTAATTATAGCATAGATTTTGAAAATGTAGTAGGTGAACAATTCTGTAAAAATAATTTGCTCGGCAGGTTAAAGGTTAAACATGGTTAAACCATAACATAACAGTACATATAATTTGCCATGCACTCAGACAGTCCATTAAATAATAGGTTTAGCTTGCATCACAAATATGAACAATACTTGTAAGTACATGACACATTTACAGAACTTACCAACTATGGACCAAGTGGCCATCCTTTATATATTCATGTATATGTATTGGTGTCAGGCTAACCATATCACCGGTAATGTCGCAAAAATGCACCACGACAAATAGTGAAGTCAAAGATCAGACGCCGCCTTGAAAAGGCGGCGTCTGATCAGGGTCTTCACTTCTTGTCTCAAACTCTTTTTCTATAACTGTGCTTTATTCCTTTGAAATTTGCATTTATTTATTTCATTTCCTTATTTGACCAAATGATTCAACAAAATTGGTTTTCAGACAACAATTCTGCAAGATATTATCAAAGCATGAAAGCTAAACATAACACGCAATTGTTACTGCTGAATATCAATGCAGCCATCATGTTAACACGTAATATAAATTCTGACTCAAAGAGCGAAGGTTCATAATTCACAGCTAATTCATTACAAAAAAAGGCATCGCTCATTGCAAATGAGAGTCCATTCCAAACGCAAATACTTTCAGCAACAGATGAGAGATTACTTACCAAATTTATATAAAACACATTGGTAAAACCAGTCTAAAACAGTATGACTTTTAGACAAACAAGGAACTAAACACGAAACGTCTATTCTCTATGAACATCGAGTCAGCAATTTTCTCTTTTGCATTTCTACCTTTGCTTTCGAAGGAAACCCATTTTCAGAATATGTCTGTCAAATGCAAAAATGCCAGGGTAATTAGAATATCAATCTTCTTGCAGAGTTGGCGTTCGTTACTCTCACATACCCCTCTGCGATGGGCTCATGCCAAGAATCTTGGCAAAACCAATAGTTTTTGTTTTATAGTTATCTGAGTCGATAGTTTGTATCAAAATAACATAAAATCATATGCAATCATAAAATTGGTAATACAGTTTAATTTCAGAGAATGTTTGATGACCTATTTTCATGCCGCTTTGCGATTCGAGTGTTGCACAAATGTAAACAAACAAAATGGAATGATGTCTGCTCAATATTTCGAAAACAGTTTCTACAAATTATAGATTCTGAACTTCTTATAAGGGCAATAAAAGTCTGCTATAAACCAAAAGGGCACACAACTTATGGGAAATCTCAGTCTTTAGCTTTTCTTCCGTTGAACTGCCAAGGAAACACACAAAGCAATTTACTTTCTGTTGTGTACGGGAGTTAGTTTCATTTCGGACTACTTTCTGAGCCAACTACAGAGGTATATGTAATGTAACCGGGTGTAAGATAGTGTTAGAATATATGTACAAGGTCAAAGGGAGATCACTCTCTGAGGACCATCCAACCAAAGGGAGAAAATCCTAAATAAAGGTTACATAACACCAATTTATCACCCTGTTACATTATTATAATATTACTAATTATCCTCGTTTTCTGTTTGACACAGTGCCGATGATGGAATCAGTATCGGAGGGAACGAATGTTTCTTAGGAATAGCGGAGAATTGGCTTAAACCATACGCTGGCAACGTCAGTTTAGACGGAATGTCCATTATTACGTGGAGCTATACGGATGGCATTGATGTAAATTTTTAAAAGCTTAATATTCTGATTTATTTTCAAATAAGAATAACTAGAGAAATGATCATCTCAAAACATTCACTGATAAATGTTTATTTCATCTCATTGCGTGCTATAGACGAACTGCTGACCACATACCAGTAGAACCTATCTTTAAGCAGGCATGCATTTACTAAACTTAGGAGTATTTAAAGTGGTTGTTTAATACAGTAATGCAGGGCTCTATGCACTACTGTTGACCTGCATTAAGCTACCAATTGCCTTATAGACCCATAATTGGACCTCGTTTTGCTGACCGCTTAAGGCAGCTTTTAGTGTATACAAACTGTTTGGATCCAGATGAGACGTCGCATATACAATTGAACCTCGATATTTCGAACTCAGATAACTCGAACTTGGGGATAAATCGAATAAAAGTTCGGTCCTCCCAAAGCTTACAATACATAATTGCTATAAAATGTATTACTATGCATAACTAGGAACACATGTGTGACAGCTTAATGCAAGTCCAAAGTAATGCTGAAAGCTCCTATAGAAGCTTTCAGCATAATTAACACCTGCATTGAGCTGTGAACTTAAGAAGTTGTCCAGATAAGAGATCGGATAACTCGAACTTCTGTTATCTCGAACTAATTTGTATGGTCCCGATATATCGAAGTTCTACTGTATAACTACAGATTGTGTAGTTGTAAGGTGAAATGCAAAACAACCCAAATTACTTATTTATATACTTATATATATTGTAGCATGTGACTATTGAATCAGGCATGTGCAAACAGTGTGGCAAGGTCAGCCACTGTATCGATGCCAGCAGCTGTACTGTCACAGCGTCGATATAGTGTTTAACCCATTTGCTCCCAGTGGATTCTTCCATGCTTATATATAGGATTAGTCCATTTTTTATCAAAGGGATGCCTGGTCAAAATTTTCTATTTCTTTTTTTTATACTGGAACAGTTTAGACTCTGATGAGACGCGGGGTCAAAGTCTACACTGTTTGCCTATGTCCCATATATGGGATCGTGGGAGCAAATGGGTTAAAGATAATAGCTAAGACCAAACATCGTCGCTTCAAATGTATGTAGCCTCACGGCAATATAACTAGACCAAACCGATTATCGTATCGATAAAGCGTCTAGACAGTGTAGGTCAAACAAACTATTGCACCAATACATGTCAGTGTAGCGTCCAAACAGTATAGCCCTACGAACTACTGCGTGGTTATATTGCGTACAAGAAAACCATCGATGCAGAGCATCAAAGGGCTCGAATAGAGTTGGATAACAGTAAAGGAGAAATAAAACATGGCATCTACAGTCTGTACCTGCAAACCTATTAGAAAATTGCCCTAAAATCCAGAAATAATTTGTTCATATATAGAAAAGCAGTATGTATATGGAAAAATCATGGAAGAGACAAATATTTCATGTGTTTGATTTAAAAAGCGTTGCCGATGTAGTAGCGTTTATTCGTGTGGGGGTTATTGTAACTGTTAAAAAATAAAATATTCAAGAAAACTGTATATTTTGTATCACAAAGACAATTTTTGTTAGAAGTTTAAATAGGCATTTTTCATAAGAATGATTGCATTTAACAAAATACTATTCTGTGTGATGATGTTGTATAAAATGTGCGTTTATTCTAGAGATTATCACATTAAATGTGGAAAGTGAACTTTGTGAAATAGGGCAATTCATAAAGATAACACAAGAAAATTAAATATAAACTTTAATAATACTGAACAAGTACCTTGACCAGCATATATGAAAATGGTAAAAGTTAACATTTGTAATATCATGGAAAATTTTATAAAACCTTTATAAAACGCATGTACATTCCCATTAGATATGTAACACAAGTAAAAATGCTAGTTTTCGTCACTATATTAATTGATATTAATTTGTCTATTTTGTTATAGATCAAACATTATTTACTGGTGTACAGACATAAAGAAGGACAAGAGTAACAACCACCTGTTGTTTTTGATCGTTCGAGGAATTAATTAAGAAATAATAAATTCATACCAGTGTTTTATCGTGCAATCGAACACTGGTAGGAGTTGAGATGCGTAGTAATTAAATTACGAGGCCGATAGGCCGAGTGATTTAATTATAATATCTAAACGACTACCCGTGTTCGATTGCACGATAAAACACTGGTATAAATTTATTATTTCGATTCTAACACTTCAATTTAACTATAATTTGCACCGCCACAACGGCACTACGTTTCTTGTCGTACGAATTTTCGAAGCCATATTACGTCACGTTACGCCGTTACAGCGCGTGTGGTGTGTGCGCGAGGTGTGTTAGAATAGTCCTTTAATACAGGTTCTACTGTAGATTGCAATGTTAATAGGGTTATGAATGTGATGGGCAATTCTGTAACGTGAGTAATCGTTAAGTTGTTAATCAAAATAACATCTGCTCCATAACTTGAATTCTATCATATTAAAATATTGTATTTATTCTTAAATCATATTTGCAATGCAAGCATCGAACGGTTTAGATCCAGATGAGACATTGAATAAACCGATGTGTCATCAGGATCCATACCGTTTACTAAGTAGCCTAACCACACCAACTACGTAATAACAGTACAAACGAAACTCGCGTTAAGACAATACAGTCTCTTTATACACATACACTATTCCACAATTATTCCACCACTAAATGGCTGTCAAACATTTTAGGTCTAATACACAACGCAGTTTTGATCCTAATTAAAACTCAGAAGCTAATCTTAATCAAAACGGATTGCAAAAGTTTATAACGATTTAGAAACTAACGTCCCCGAGATAAAATCAAATAAATTTACCCAAAAGTTATGGTTTGGATCTAGGTCATATTCTGCTACAATAGCACGTTTTCTATTCTGGTTAAAAACTCACTTAATACCGCTAAATATGTAGTTGGAATTCAATCTTACACTTTTTATAATGTAAACTGTACGTTCATGTCATGAATATTTCACTATCTCATTTTAATGAATAGGTTTTCATGCAAGAGCAGAATGGACCGTACCTGTTTAACGGAGGTCACTCCGTAAGAAAGAACTACGGGCGTGTTTTGTCGGTTACCCCCCCCCCCATTCAATTTATAGGCGTCGCTCGCACAAAGTAGGTCCCACATCCGAATATCTTCTGATTTTATCGATCGCCATTGTATGTGTTTACTTAAGTTATTCATGATAAGTTGATCAACAAAATGATTTAAATCCTGTAGGTGAAATGAAAAATGCTCAACTTTTGAACATAAATACAGTTCTTTCAAACATTTTACACAAACTGAGAAAAGAAGGGGGCGTAGACATTAAACTTTCAGGTCCGTACATTACACTTCCTCTGTCATAATATAACGGCTTACCTGCAGATGCTCTGACTTCAGCAAAGTCATTGAGTACATATTTGACGGATTGTCACAGTTATTATGCTATGTTTTACATGTTGTCCTGTGTTCACCGTCGTCTATGTTGTGGGTAAGTCCAGCGGGGATACCTTTATTTACAATATTTGTAAAGCTAGGGTGACTTTGAGAGAAGTGTGAGGTTAGGACGTCCGTAAACCGGTTTAAACCCCCAGTGGTGTTTTTGCTGCTGACCGTGCCAAGGCGGTACTCTCTTTGTCACCCTTCCTTTTGTTTGCCTTGCGTCTTTGTGCTTGTGGTTTGTTCATGTTGTGGAACGTTTGTCCCTGGTTCTTGTGTGTCTTTTGGTGTTTTCTGTGTTCATTTCGTGTGTGTGTGTGTGCGTGTGCGTTTGGGTGTGTGGTTGTGTGTGTGTGTGTCATGCTGTCTATCGGTGTTTTGGTGGTGGTTGCGTCTTGCATGTGGCTTTGCCTGCTTGACTTTACTACTTTTCCATTCAATGATATTGTGTATGCCCTTGTTTGTTAGATATAGTTTTGATTTTAATATTACTTCTTTTTTGTTCATTTGAGAGTCCATACTTACTTTAATTATTACAAGTAAAAGTTTGGTCAGTTTGTATGGCAATTATAAGGTGAATTTCGCCCACAAATGGTACATGGAAATTGCAATAAAAATACACATTGAAATTATACCAAGACTAGTAAATACTTAAACAATATATGTTGAAACACTTTGAAAATACCTATTTTAACCTTTTCCACCTTTTCCTCCATAAATACGCATTTCTATGCCTTTGCATACAGAGAAGACCCAGATCAGATGGCTCCTGTACAATTTAGGAGGTATCTGATCAGGGTCTGCTCTGTTTGTTATGGAACATAATAAATCTGATTCTATAGTTCCTACTTTCACAAAACATTCATATGTTAAGATATCATTTTAAAATGAATCTTATTAATCGTCATGATGCCATCATTTCTTACATGAATACTCATAGAGCAAAGGATAAACACGTTCAAGCAGTTTGATCCAGATCAGATTGTAAAATAAAGATTTACGACTGATTAGAAATCACACTATTTGACCGTACACTGTGCCTTTGCTGTGTTCCGAAAACATTTCTAATTTACATGTATATCAGAAATCGCCTCAGATATCAAATAAAATTAAAAATATTTAACCCTTACAAAATGTAGGAATCCAGTCTATCAGACATCTGCTAATTATAATGACCCTAATGAGTATTTTTCTAGAGGTTTTGTCATAAGAGTCTGCATTGTTTGCTTTGCAAATATCAGTCGGTTGCACCACTCTAGATTAAAATTAAACTATTTCAGTCAGAAAAAATCTTTAATTTGAAATTTAAGACTTCAAGACATTGAACTTCTCTCGTAAATTTCAGTGACCAAATAATTTTCTTTTCTTTTTTTTGTTTGTTTGCTGAAATTATAGTCAAACTATAATTGCATAAAACGAAATATTATTAAAGCTAAATATTTTTTAAAAAATTCTGGTATGTGTCCTGTAGATACCACTATTCCCTGGTTCATTGCAATTTCCTGTTTCTTTGCCTCTTTCTTTCAATAAACAAGTCCTTACTAATTAAATTTGGAGGTCCCGACACAAAAGGATCACAGCAGGGTGTGAAAAATTATGATAACTTATATATGACACACTGCTAGACAGTTACACACAATACTGAATATCGCTGTCTTGTACACCATTAAATAAATAAATAGATAAATAAATTAAAATGAAGGGATAAATAAATAAATAAATAAAATAACTAAATATTATTTTCGATTAGATGTTTATTTGCTTTAATACACATGTAAGAAAACATGTCATCATAAATATTATTTGAATTAATGTTATAATGATATATTAACACAGGAAATATTGGGCAGATACTGTGGAATCAGATCTGTATTATATCATAAGAAAACAGGGCAGATCCTGATCAGATGCTCCTAGAGGATCGGTCTGATCTGGGTCTATTCCGTTTGCAAAGGCATTAAACGGCATATTATGGGTTAAATGATTAAATAAAGACATTTTAACATTTAAGAAGCAGTCTGAAATGTGAGTACTGTTCAGTCATGTATTTCTGTCGATCTTTTAGGTTTATGGTTAAACTGATCATTTATCTACATTTTAGAACAAAACGTGCAAAATAAAAAAATAAATCTTGAAAATGCATACAATATATATTTCCAACCTTCGTTATTCTTGATCTTAAAGAATCTGTGTGTAATCAGTGCGAACTCAATCAATAATGGATAACAAATGTGTAACAAAGGACCTACTCGATGACAGCGCCACCTAGTTGGACAGGGGCAGATAACCAACAAAAGACGCCCATTTTTAATTTGATTTAAAGTGCTATTGTGATCATGTTACTTGCACGATAACTTGCACGATATTGAAATAAATTTATCTATCTATCTATCTATTTATCTATCTATCTAACAGAAGTACAAAAATGAGTCATGCAGGAAACACCACATACAGAACAAACAGCCGCCCGAACAGCGACACAAGGAAACAGCAAATGTACATAAATATAAAAACATCAGGAGACGCAGAAAGATAAACAAACATACAATAGGTGTAAGATGGAAGTACCGCCTTGGAACGGTCAGTGGCAAAAGTCACTGGGGGGGGGGGGGTTAAACCGGTTTTGGGCGCCCAACCTCACACTTATTCCATCCCCACCCTAAATGACAAACAGTGTAAATAAACGTATCCCCTCTCCGACTAATCTACAACAACCGCGGTGGCAAATGCACTGGTAAACACTTCGCCCTCCTCTGCAAAACTAGCAATAAAAGAAAGTGCTATTATTTTACCATTTCCCCCATGTAAACGCGATTTCACGCATTCCATATGTAGTTGACCCAGATCAATCAGCTCCTCGAATAGTCGTACATCTGATCAATGTATCCTCTATATGCTAATAAAATTATCATAGACTCAACTCCAGTTTCTCTCAGTACCAAAATAATCCTGCAATTATAAAAAAAAATCAGCTAGTAACTATTTTATGTTGTCATTATTTCTTACGTGAATATGCAGCAGGGAAAGGGTAATAAACCCATTCGCACAAACCAATCTGTTTAGCAAACGAGCCCCGGACGAGCACCTTCAGTACTTCGAGTTCTGTTTTATTTTTAGATTAATTTCGACCAGTCGTTGAACTGACTAACGTTCTATTCAATGTTGTATAACATACTTATCATTTATGGTCATTTAAAGCAGCAAGTCAATTAATCAAGGACAATCCGATCACAGTTTGGTTAGAAGTATTCAACAACAAATGGCATTAAATTTATTTATTTCTGTTTCGAAATTGTAAAGCAAAATATTTGTTGTCGTTTCCGTTGAAATAATATCGATATCATGACTGACTTCAAGTCGATAATAAACTATTAATAAACTAAACTATTTATACAGCGTAATTTGTAGGAGTTTTACTCTAAGTGGGCCAAACTTTAAAAAGCAAATTTACGTTATTTCTTAATTTAAATCGGCATAAAACCAGAAACATTTATGCATATGTCTCGGATTAAACCAAAATGAAATACATTGGAATGTGCATTTATCTTCCGCAACGTTTTAGTTATCGTTCATCGGCTGTTACCGTTGATAATCTTTCCAGAGCAGTACTAAAGTTTTAATTAGTCCCGACCATTGGAGAAATCATTTTATAATATCTTTAATTTCAAAATACAAACAATTCAACAGGGATAAAAATGGTCGATCTTTTTCAAACTATATAGAATTGTATTATTTCCATGCATACAGTTATTACACTTATAAAACAAAAATACATTTTAATAATATTCTCAGAATTCGTAATAAATTAGCCGTCATACAAGCCGGTTAGCAGTGTAACTAGACCAGCTAGTGTGGATATAGTGTATTAACAACTGTAATTAGACCAACAATCACGTTGATATAGCATATAAAATGTATAACTACATCGGTAATTACCTTGATATAGTGTATTAAATATATAACCACATCGGCAATTACCTTGATATAGTGTATTAAATATATAACCACATCGGCAATTACCTTGATATAGTGTATTAAATTGATAACCACATCGGCAATTACCTTGATATAGTGTATTAAATATATAACCACATCGGCAATTACCTTGATCTAGCGTCTTAACAGTGTAACAAGACCAGCTATCACGTTGACATAGCATATTAAAATAGTTTTATTTCTAGACCCTCGTGTCCCAGGCTGTGCTTGCGCATTCGAGTGAAAACAGATCCTTTGCCATATTGACCTACGATTCCGGGCAGCGAACGAACAAGTTCGATGTCGAAGCGATAATTGTGAGTTTAAACTGCGTTGTATATTACTAACTTATAATATGTTGGTTATGCTCAAATAACCTGCCATTCTGTTTGTCGGAATAATGAAGGAAAGACACATTGACGCTGCAAACAGTACAGGCCCTGAGCGGACGATGCAGCAAGCAGTACATAGTCTGACAAGATTCTGCAAACAGGGCAGACCTTGAGTTGACGCTGCACACAGTAAATGCACTGGGCAGACGATGCAAACAGTACATGCCCAAATTGTAAAGGTCCTAGCAAAACTCTATAGACAGTGCAGACCCTGAACAGAGCCTGAGTTTACAGGCCCTGAGTAGACACTGAAAAAAGTACAGAATTGAGCATACGTTGCAAACAGTATTGGTCCTGGATAGACACTGCGGATATAGCGCTTGTCCTGAGAAGACACTGCAAATTGTACAGGTCCTAAATAAACACTGCAAGCAGAACCCGTCTCGAGTAGACACTGCAGATGGTACTGGTCTTGAGAAGATACTGCAAAGTGGAAAGATCCTGAGTAGACACTGCAGACGGTGCTGATCAGGACTAGGTACTGCAGAAGTTATTGGTCCTGGATAGACACTGCAGGAGTTATTGGTCCTGATTAGACAATGCAGAAGTTATTGCTCCTGGTTAGACACTGCGGACGGTAATGGTCATGATTAGATGCTGCAAACGCTGCAAAGAGTACAGGTCCTATCTTGGTACCTGTCTTGAGTAGATACTGTAGAATGTACTGGACCTGGGTGAACATTGTAATCAGTACATGCTCGGATCAGACGTTGCGAATAGTACAGGACGTGAGCAAATGCTGCAAACAGTACACAACCTGCCTTAGCAAATTATACAGGTCTTCAACAGAACAGTTCAGGGTATGAACAGACATGTTAACAGCCCAGAACCTTAGTAGACATTACGAACAGTATGGGCCTTGAGTAGGGTATGCACGTTTTTTTATAAATTAATTTCGTTATTCTCGTTGTATTAAGTTATTAACCCTTTCCCTAACATAAATGTGTTTTAACGCATCTGAAAACAGAGTAGACCCAGATCAGAAGGCTCCTATAGAACCAGATCTGATCAGGGTCAGCCCTGTTTGCTGTTCGAATTTGAAATATTTGTTTCTTTACTTTCTAAAATGGCTACAATGTTTCAGCTTCCATATTTCGTTATAACTATTTTGTCCATGAATGTTCAGTAGGTACTGAAATTTTAAATGAGCACAGAAAAGGGAAAGAGTTAATGTAACTTTTATTAATATTCAGAAAGGAGAGCCAGCGTAACTGTTCAGCAGATTAATGGTGAGATCAATTCAAGTTGAATAACGGTCTCGTCATATAAGTCAATAAGTAAAGATTCTAGCGTTAAACCAGTTTACTCATGCGCTTAGATTTCGGATCAGCTCAATGAATTGACGAGCTTCGTTACTCGCCCAATTTGTGCTTAAGAAGGTATCTGGATGTATCTGTCCGTGACACGGTGGATCCTGAGGCTCCGCGTACTACAATAAAGTGGTTCCCACTAGCATAAAAACTGTAATACAGCAAAACCTCTCTAAATCGGACATTAAATTTGGTATAAATATCAGTCTTTGTGCTTGTGATTTTGTTCATGTGTGGAGTGTTTGTCTCTAGTTCTTGTGTGTCTGTTGATGTTTTCTGTGTTTATATCGTGTGTGAGTGTGTGTTTGGGCATGTGGTTGTGTGTGTGTATGTGTGTGTCATGCTGTCCATCGGTGTTTTGATGGTGGTTGCGTCTTGTATGTGGCTTTGCCTGCTTGACTTTACTACTTTTCCACTGCAGACTTTTCCATTGCTTTTCTTTTGACCTGCCTTAAGCTACCCCTGCCTCACAGTTTCACAATTAGACTTCTTTCCTTTGGCCGCTAAAGACAGGGTCTACTTATTTAAATGTTTTATCACGCCCTGTAGCGGTTTCGCTATTTCAAAACTATCTCTATTTATAGCAAGTACATAAGTAGTATAGCAGTTGGCAGGGCATTAAACGGTTCCTTTGGTGGCAAATCCTCCCACTAACTTCTTTCTGGAGAAGGATATACATTAGATCCCTCTAATGCGACCACTTTATGAATAAACATTGGTGTGTTTATAAGCAGGTGGTTACCTAATGCAGGACAAAAGTAATGTAGAAAGCTTTCTGCATTCTCTTTGTCCTGCATTAAGTTACCTACTGCATGTAGCACACAGAATTCTACATATTTTAGATAGTCGCATTAGCGGGGTTTTACTGTATTCAGGATAGAGTGTTTCTGTCCCTCAACATCTTTCTTCAAATAACTTTCAATGCTTTTGATCTGTCACGAAACCTCGCCGGAATCTCTTCAAAATTGAACGCGCCAATTCATAGTTGAAACAAGACCATTTTTGAGCTAATACTATTTATTTTGAACCTACCTGTCCCCAAGATCAACATAATGGGGTCAGCTCATATTTGACCCGTTGGTTAAGCCTGTTAGTTTTCATGAAACACGGATCAACATGAGTCAATGATATGAGTGTATTATGTGAGCGTCAAACTGAGCATGTTAACATTTTCCTTCATATAAGTACCTTTTCGTGCTTTTTCAAACATAGAAGACCCAGATTCGGGTATTCTACGTTTTTATGGTATAATATAGATATGATACTACAAGCTTTGTCAGAGCCTCAATCCCATGTGTTCACGAGTCATTATAAAAATAACCTGATAAATATTCATGATGTCATTATTTCTTCCAGATTCTAATATACAACAGGGAAAGTGTTCAGACATTTATCTCCAACCACACTGCCGAAGTGTCCTGCATAGTCTTTGTCAGCCATGCCCATGTTTCCAAGGTTATAAAACTTCTGAGATCATTCTCAAGTATCTGATGCTTGATAATGATACATGACAAAAGTAAAAAGAGTATCGGCAGTGTTGTTGCATTACAAGAATATCTCGTAAACACATATTTGTGTGGTTTGCTGTTTCCTTGTGTTGCTGTTCGGGCGACTGTTTGTTCTGTATGTGGTTTTTCCTGCATGACTCATTTTGTACTTTTATACGAGTTGTATTTCTACTATGTGATTTGTTTCAAGCTTATGTGAATACTTCTGTTTTGTTTCAGGGTCATGTGAATGGAGACTATGATGATCCGATGTCTCCGCTGTTTGCCACATCCTGCAACGACAACGTGGGGTCGGTTCTGCGGACAATGTCCAATGATTATTGCGGCAAACCTGCACAACTAATCTTCGATCTCGATGGTAAACTTCTAAAAGAAAGTTTCTTATTCCAGTAAATCAGAGGTCCAGATAAGATGCGTAACTTAAACCATTTTCAAGAATAACGGTTTTATTTCTCCACCAAACCTTATGCTGTGACCTCTACGGAAAGAATGCGAAGAATATAATGACGAATCTAAACCAAGAATATCCAACAATTCTATAAATTTCTTTTGAAAAAGATGAAACGTAGTAACTAGTCTACTATGAGGTAAGAAAGATAAAGGATCATCTGATGATATGCCCTACTCCTAACATTTTCCATCATATTTTCATATGCTTTAACAGGACATTATTTAGAACCAGGCAAACGCAACAGCGGAGTTTGCTAAACACGCTCGCCAAACTGTAATGTTTTGGTCCAATTTAAAGTCACCACCAAACATTCATCAAAATCAGAAACATCAGACCTGAACAAACAAGTATGTTTTTCTATATATTTTATAGTAGTAGGAACAAAATTAGATTTCCGAGCAAGTAAGAAAAAGGCAAACAAAAATAAACACCAATACACACTTAATTCTCAGTATTCTGCCAATTCATAACTTTATACATTTCACATAATAAAAGAGGAGTAACTGGCTCTGCCTGTTTTACCACATGCCCCTTAATTCTAGTAATGCCCCTTAAAGAAAAAATGATCAAATTTATTTCATCCAAAGAATATCCCAATAACTTATGTATCGCACGGACTCCACTCAAATAATTACGTATACTAGCAACATATTTAAAAGATCTACTCAGAAACTGCGCATACAATTGCAATGTTTTAGTAGAACAAGGCAAAAACATAACTCAAAATACATACAAAATAATAGAAAGGATTCCCAGTGAATCCTTAATTTTTTTTCGAGACTCTTCAGATAAAGCAAACATATGTGAAAACCTTAATTCAGATTTAATGGACCTCAACTGTTCACCTGAAAGAGAATATGAATCACCAATTATTTACAAAAATAAAATCCCGATTTCTGACCTCATTTTCAAGCAACTTCAAATTAGCAGTCAAATCGAAAAGCTCAGACCTACATTCAATATTTGAATACCATCTAGATAAGCAATCAGAAATACGATTTTCAGAACTTGTCAAATGCACATCCTTAATTTCACACTGACTAAGACAAGCCAGAAAACAAATTTCCCTCAATCAATCCTACTTGAAGAAAAATATTTTTTGATCTACCTGAATTCAAAACTTTAAATACGGCTTGATTATCACAAAATAACTTTATTCTCTTAATTTCAAACTCAGAAGATCATTACTTTAAAACTACTGTGATACTCAGCGGTTCAGGAACTGCAATTGAGAAACATTTCTGAACATCAAAATCAGGAAACTGCACATGAAATAACCTGTCCTGACAGAAACTACCACATCCTGTCAAACAAGCATCTGTAGAAAAAAGCCATATTGCTCCTACTAAATCATCTAAATAATTCAAAATATAAACACCAATTCTGAAAATGATATAAGCCATGGCATTGGTAACTCTTTGACAAATAGCAGCCGCAGACCATAAACCCATACTCAAAACGGTATCGCAAAAAATGTGTCTCTTCCAACGAAAAGCAACTAAATCATAATTACTCGGATAAATACTTATATGTCTATAAGTTCTCCTAAGATCTCTTTTAAGCAGAAGGCAACATTGACCTTTCGACTTGATCAAATGTATATACTCATCAGTCTTAGGAAAAACTAAATATACATGTTCACATAAATAAAAGTCTTTGTCTACCAAATCATTAACGGCCAAACCTTTAGGCATAAATAAAAAATAACTCTAAGCTCTGGAGTATCCTTTTTAGACACAGAGTTCAAAGGAGAAACTTTCAGCTGGAATTGAAAAGGATTTATTTTAATAGAACCCAACATACAAAAATCTGGAAGCCTCCTTTCCTAAAAATACAACATCTTCTGCTCCTTTGTGATTTCTATATTTCCATGTCTCTATTTATTTAAATTCATCTACTTTACCAGAATCACCAATAGGAAAACCAAATTCGATCACAAACTAATAAATCTTTATAATATGGGCCCAACATTCTTCTTATGAATTCCACATCTATAAATCCATTAACAGGTATTCTACAACCTTCAAAATTATAAAGACCTGACTGACATACACTCTTTCATACATAAATCTTTGTCAATAATATCATCATTACCATTACATTGCGTAGAAGAACAAACTTTACACTTAATAGAATGTTTACAAATGAACCTGTCAATATGAACAAATGAATCTGTCAATATTTATATTTTCATTCTAATCAAACTAATTTTATCAAGAAATTCAGGATAAAAAGAAATAATAACAGATTCTTGTCGACCAATTTGTTCGTTCAAATTACAGAATCGATCATGAAGTCAATCTTGAGGACGTGACCTTGAACATTCTTGATGATGTAGTTTTACTCTATCCTTCATCCAACATGAAGCGCGTATGCGATGGACTAATCTCTTTACTCCTTTAACCAGCATAGTATGAGAGATTTATTGAAACATTTATTCCTTTGAAACCGACTACAGAACCAAATCTTATGAAACTTATTAGCTTTGACTTTCACTCTTCGACAATGACATTCTGTCGGACTGACAGAAAGAACAGCTGTTTCAACATAGCCAAAAGAACCCCCCAATTTCAGTAAGGCTAATTCTATTTCTCTCAACACAGCTGCATACAAAGCTTTCATAACTGTAAGGTTGTAAGAGGAATTTAAATACATGATCCTCTTTAACCCTTCTCTTGCTGAATTTCAAAATACATTTCCCCTTCTTTACCCATGCCCTGTTGTATAATTACATATATCTTCACTGTGTACAAGTATTTCGCTGTGCAATCACTGCTGTGGAGTGCGCTGGTTGCACAATCAACTTGTAAATAGTGCAGATCCTGATGAGACAGCTCCTGCAGGAGCTGTCTCATCTGGGTATTCACTATTTACAGGTAGGTATATTGACGTGAATAGCAAGCGAAGGGTTAATATAATACTAGCTTTTCTTTCCGATATTTTAATAGAAGATGAAGATATTATTTCAAGTTCCCCAGCCACAAATAAATTAATAGCCAACTTCTCAATAGAAATGGACCCATTCAATAATTCGAAACGAAGATGTGACTAAGGATAACTTTGCCGATTTTAACGCGATCACTGGCTTTAGACACAGTACCAGATTTCTTTTTGTTCTTTTTTATTTCCATTTTCTCCCTTTCTTTCTTCTCGTATCTGAATCAGAATCTTTGTCAGAATCTGTTCCTGATGAAGAGCTGGAAGAACTACTAGACAGTATTCTATATTTAACTGATTTAGATTTACTCTTACGATTGCCAGACCTGACAAACTGACTCCTATCTGAACTACCATCGGTTGGAGAAGTTTTTTTCTTCAACCGTATAGATGTAGAAGATTTTGAAGAAGCACCAAAACTGTAATCAGAATCATCATCAGAACCTTCCGAATCTAACAAACTCAGACCCATCTTTTTGATTGTTGGTTTAACTTTGTTTTTCAATCTAAGATCTTTTCTTAAATCACCCAATGTCAATTTATCACAGTCTATCGTCGCCCCTTTAACATTGGAGTCCAATCCACACTTATGGAGAAATAACCTAATCTGATCTCGAAGTTGGGACACCACCTCTTTCTTCTCCCGAATCGTAGGTCTCAGATCGTCTGCCTCCGACCTCTGCTTCATCACCACAACCTCATCCTGCTCCAAAGCCTCAAACTCCACTCTCATCCTCTGTAATTCGTCATTACTAGCATCACCGGAAGCAGTCCCCAATCTCTCAGAGTTATCTTCTTCCCACCGTGGCTACGAAAAGGTCACACATGCATCGCCTTGTAATCCTTCCTGCTGCCTCTACCTGACAGCTTCTTCTTATTCTCCTGTCCTTTCGCATTGTCCGACATGATATTCAATTAAAAGTTCACAAAGCGCAACAAGTCAAACGCACATAAAACAAGTCAATGAGAAATGAAAAATTCATTTCCAAAGAAACGGCACCCCTTTCCACCTGTCCACCTGTCCAACTACTCTCTCGATAACGTTTCTAATAGTAGCAAATTAATTCATAAAATAAATTCAAAAATTTGAATAGATATCTGTATGATAATTATCAACAAACATTCTTAAAAACAAATTTCAACGTGTAACTTCGTCGTCGAACAAATACAGAATGATGTGAAGAAGAAATCGTGAATATTAATTTTAGCGCCGAAAACCCAATAACCAATGAAATTATGGTAATAGCATAGTAGCCAATAAGACAACATGTGTACATTCGGTAACCTAACAACTATAGTGAACCAATTAGAATGACAGTTACATTACAGTTCGTTCAGGCCAGATAATTAAGTTATTTTAGATCAAAATAATGTAATTTCTCCACCAAACCTTATGCTGTGACCACATAGGGTTTAATGAAGAAATGACGATTTTAGTATTTGAGTTTACACCTTTATTTGTAACTCTGTGCATCTAGAATTGATTTATATATATTTTTAGAAATAGTTTTGATTTATTCCCCCTGTTCAATCTGTTGGCGCAGTAAATTCGAAAAATAGTTCGTATGTAGTACGAGTATTTCTTTATGCGATGAATTATAGAATTGATGGCATGTTGCTTTGCAATTAAGAATTTATTTCATTGTAAAAGCTACATGTACATGATTTTGCTATTTTAGACCCCGCCTTTTTATTATATCTACTGAAAAGGAGCATTTATTAGAAAAAGAAAAGAAAAAAGAATTATGTAGTTTTTAAATTGTTGTGATAGATAAAGCATTTGTTTCTTTTGAGCAAATGCTGTATTTGGCACAATGTTTTCAGAAAGTGATTTACAGGTGTCAAATATGTCAATTAGCGGGAATGGGTGTGTCATGCTGTCTATCGGTGTTTTGGTGGTGGTTGCGTCTTGCATGTGGCTTTGCCTGCTTGACTTTACTACTTTTCCATTAATGATCTGCAGTAAGTACAGCTATAGAATATTCAAATATTTATTAAGCATATACTATAAATTGTGTTTTAACTTGTAGAATATATCGAATATTTCGATTGCACATTAGTCTCGCTAATACAATCATTTTATAAGTGTAGGAGTTAATAAAAGTAAACGCAAGTGGCTGCTTAATGCAATGCAAAAGTAATGCAGAAAGCTCATTTGGCAATTTTGTGTTTAACTTTGGTCCTGAATTATAGTTACACAAGGACATCTAGCCACGTCTTTGGCGGTCATGTTTTTTTGAGATATCATGATTTTTAGCACTATTGATGAAGGGTGACCAGGCAACTATTCATATCAAATGACATTCCCATTTGACCAAGGATTTGAAGACTATTTTTAAAGTTTTATTTATAGTTATATATAAGGAAATCTAGATCTGCCCGTGGTGGTCTTGTTTTTTTGAAAAATCAACATGATTTTAGCACTTTTGGTAAAGAGTCACCAAGTGACTATTCCTACCAAATACCATTCAAATTGGATAACCGGTTTTGGAGAAGATTTTAAAAGGTTTTATATGTCAGGAATATAACCCCACCCCAGGGGGGCATGCTATTTGAGATATCAAAATGAAGTCAACAAGTGTGATAAAAGGCCACTTGAAGTCAATTGCTACTAAATACACTTCAAATTGGACAATTGGCTTTTGAGAAGAAGATTTTAAAGGTTTTTGAAGTTCTTTAAATTAAGAATTAGACTTCCATTTAGGGGTCGTATTAGCAAAGCTTAACTGTATCATAAAACCCACTGTAATATGATAAGTAATAATATTATCGGAAACGATGCCCATGTTAACGAATTTCCCCATAATGACACCGTTTGAAGCCTCTGTAAATGTCACCTTTTGAAACCATTGTAATACATGGAGCATTTGCTCCATAGGAGCAAAAGCTATATCCCAATGGTTTGAAAACTACACAGTTCTAAAATGTTCTTTTTCTCTAGTAGTTGCTCATATTCAATAGATTTATTCAAAGAGGTTTTATCTAAAAATAGGGAATTGATAAATGTAGGACATACTCGATTAATTTCGTAAACGTTCGTAATGAACATTAGACAGTTTTTAATAAACTCGGAAATCACAGAGAAAATGAAATGCGCACAGGATAAACAGGCGTATACAACAAAGCATTGACATGGGTTGTGCATGGCATAAGCTACTAAAAGTACAAAAATGAGTCATGCAGGAAACACCAAATACAGAACAAATAGTCGCCCGAACAGCAACACAAGGAAACAGCAAATGTACATAACTATAAAAAACAACAAGAGACGCACAAAGACAAACCAAACACACAATAGGGGGAAGATGGAAGCACCGCCTTGGAACGGTCAGTGACAAAATTCACTGGGGGGGGGGTAAACTGGTTTATGGGCGCCCAACCTCACACTTATTCCATCCCCACCCTAAAAGACAAACAATGTAAATAAACGTATCCCCTCTCCGACTAATCTACAACAACCGCGACGGCAAATACAGTGGCAAGTCCTCTCTAGAACGGATGGAACATTCTCGGTAAAAACAAGCAAACACCGCGACAGTAATTTAGATATCGGACATGGACAGTGAAACTAGGAAAACTCTGACTTACACATAGGATAGTCTTAGTGAAACTTCGCGACAAATAATGACACATACAATAGTCTCGGAATTACATCGAGGATAGTATTGATGAAACTTTGCGTTAACGAACTACATTAAGTCGCAACCTGAGACGAAGTGCAAGGCAATCTTCTTTCACTGATGTATTCCGGAACTAAACCACCACCTGATGACAACGCAAACGAGACTTGTGTGGCGGCCGTAAAACATAGCCCCGTACTTCATTCTCAGTGTTGTTATACCTTCTGATCCTTCGAGGTCATGAATTTCAGTACTTCTTGTTCTGAAAATTGAATACCGCTTAAGCCGGTGCTAGGGGGCGTGAGCAGTGTTGCACTTTCAAAAACTGTTCATGAACAGACTCAATAAAACCGAGTCTGCAATTTTCTCTTTTTGTGTTGCAATTTTTGCTGTTGGGGGATCACCTCCTTTCAGAATTTATTTCCTCTACTACTGTATTCCCCAACTAGGCCATCACCTCATGACCGAATGAAAAAATATTCCTCCACTGCAGTATTTCTGAACTAAGCTATCACCTCATGACTTCGTATAAATGGTAAAGTAGTAAAGTCAGGCAGGCAAAGCCACATACAAGACGCAACCACCACCAAAACACCGATATACAGCATGACACATCATACACACACACCACCACACACACACACACACACAAACGCACTCTAACACACGAGATGAACACAGAAAACACCAACAGACACACAAGAACCAGAGACAAACACTTCACACATGAACAAAATCACAAGCACAAGGACGTAAGGCAAACAAAAGGAAGGGTGACAAAGAGAGTACCTCCTTGGCTCGGTCAGTAGCAAAAACACCACTGGGGGTTTAAACCGGTTTACGGACGTCCTAACCTCACACGTCTCTCTAAGTCACCCTAGCTTTACAAATAGTGTAAATAAAGGTATCCCCGTCGGACTTACCCACAACATAGACGACGGTGAACACAGGACAACATGTAAAACATAGCATAATAACTGTGACAATCCGTCAAATATGTACTCAATGACTTTGCTGAAGTCAGAGCACCTGCAGGTAAGCCGTTAAGGGCACCACAGGGAAAAAAGAAATCCATGAGTCTGGTAAGCTCATCCCGTATCTGAGTTTAAGAGTATACCATCATAGAGTACTACCTTCGGCCTGATATTGTGCAAGCAAAGAGGGAAGCGTAGCTACCGACTGTAAAAGGGTCGATAACCAAACATGCAGTATAATGGGATCATAACCTTTCTTCTTAAATGTTTTAATGCGTTTTATTAACAAATCATGAAAATGGATATGACCCCGAATAGACAATATTCCCACACTAGTGTTTTCGCGAACTAAGCCACCACCTGATGATTTCAAGCAAGAAATCTTTCTCCATTGATGTATTCCTCAACTAAGCCACACGCTGATGACTTAATGCTAGGTACTCTTCCTCTGATGCTGTATTCACGAACTAAGCTACCATCTGATGACTTAAAGCAAGATAATATTCCTCACTAGAGTTTCTCGAAATAAGCCTCCACCTGATGACGTCATGCAAAAGAATATTCCTACACTAGTGCATTCCCGAACTAAGTCACCACCTGATGGCGTAATGCAAGGCACTCTTCATCTGCTTCTGTAATCCCTAACTAAGCGACCACCTGATGATTGCATGCAAGACAGTATTTTACCGAACTAAGCCATCCCTGATAACTGAAAAATCTTCATCTACTGCTGTCTTTCCGAACTAAGCCATCAGCTGATGGCTTCATGCAGGGCAATATTCTTACACTAATAAATTCTCGAAGTAAGTCACCACAATGACTTCACGCAAGACACTATTCCTACACTAGAGTATTCCCCGAAATAAGCCTTCACTTGATGACTTTATGCAAGACAATAGTCCTAAATTAGTTTATTCCCGAACTAAGCCACCCCATTATGACTTCATGCAAGAAATTTTCCTCCATTGATGTATTCCCAAACTAAGTCACCATCTGATGACTTAATGCAAGGTACTCTTCTTTTGCTGTTGTATTCCCAAACTTAACTTCCACCCGATCCTGGTGACTCCATGCAAGACAATATTCCTTTACTACAGTATTCCCGAAATAAGCCTTTATCTGATGACTTCAAGCAAAACAATAGTCCTACACTAGGGTATTTTCGAAATAAGCCACCCACTGATCACGTCATGCCAGACAATTTTCTTGCACTATTGTTTCCCTGAACTAAGCCATAACCTGATGATTTCATGCAAGACAAATTTCCTACATTAGTGAGTGTATTCCTGAACTAAGCCACACAATCTTCTCCGCTGCTGTTTTCTTGAACTAAGCCACTAAGGCATTCTTCCTCTACTTCAAGAAAGCTTCCTCAGCTGATGTATTCCCGAACTAAGCCACCACCTGATAACTTCATGCAAGACGATTTTTACCGAACTAAACTACCACTTATAACTTCGTTAAAAAGACGAATTTAATAAATCCAATAATCATGAACACGAATGCAAGATCCTATTTATAACATAACACACACAAATGTTATTTGCAGCCAATATTTCAGCAGTAACGTGGATTGTTATAAATTCTCCTTACATATAGAAATGATGAATGAAAGGTGTTATTAGGTTCGCTAGGTAACTGGGACAAAGTAGGTCCAAATTTTCCAACTTTTTTTTTACTTACTGTCATATCAACCAGGATCTAATTCAGACCTCTCTGGTATTCAATTTAACTGTGATAGTTTATGATACAAAAACATACAGAAACACGTCAAAATAAATTTTGAGTTACAGTTTTGACGTACATAGTTACAAACACGTCACATTATGACGTCATTGTACACAACATGTGTCTATGTAAAGCGCGCCATTTACATAAGGACCCACATACAGTCGCCAACACGTCCGACACTCACTGTCAATGGGATTCGAAATGCGCCTTCGTTTTGGTATGTTAAGCCCTTCATTAGTGTTGTATGTATACACATGGACATAGACATTTCCACCGAGAAAAAAATCTCGATTCAAGTTCAGTGAAAATGTTTGAAATGGACAAAAGATTCAGTAAGAACTGCTGCATAAAATGTGTTGGAACAGGAGGAAGATTTTCGCGATCAGCTGAGTTAGTGAGTATAGCATATTTGAAATATGTTTGTGCTGTGCTGGATTCAGATGACTATAGTTGTTGATTGATGAGATATTTGTATGAGTAGAAATCTGCATAAACAAAAGGACATGCGGTGAAGAAAATGCAAAGTTGAGGAGGCATTTTAAATGTAGAATGGATTGTATGGGTCAGAGTAGCTGGTAGGTCTTTTTTGGCATACATTTTGTATATGATTCCTGACAGCGATTACAATTTGTATTATTTTATCGAAATTAAGGCGCAAGTGCCAACAATCCTTTGCCATCTATCGTGACTCAATCGTGGACAGGTAGGTCGACCACCGTCCGCCAGTTTGTTTGTTTTGACAGCGCGTATGAATCGTTCGAATGTCATTCGGTCGTTCGAATGTTATTCACTAGTGAATATATGCCCATAATTATCAAAATATAAATGATAGTGTTACGTCACGCTGAAGCCACGAGTTATGTTATATATACAGTATGTATGTTTTCCGTTTATACGACTCTACGTACGCACAAACCAAACATATTTCAAATATAGGAAAACCTGGAAAATTCGAACATCTAGTTAAAACATTTAGAGAACATTTTAAGGCATGTGGGTGTTTTATCAAGACGATATTTGTATACGACGTTCATTTTGCATTAGGCTGACATTCTGTCTTTGACAGAAATGTGCGCTTAGGACGTCCGTAAACCGGTTTAAACCCCAAGTGGTGATTTTGCTACTGACCGTGCTAAGGCGGTACTCTCTTTGTCACCCTTGCTTTTGTTTGTCTTGTGTCTGTTCATGTGTGGAGTGTTTATCTCTAGTCCTTGTGTGGTTGTTGGTGTTTTCTGTGTTCATCTTGTGTATGTGCGTGTGTGTGATGCTATCTATCGATGTTTTGGTAGTGGTTGCGTCTTGTATGTGGCTTTGTCTGCTTGACTTTACTACTTTTCCATTAACCCTTTCCTTCATATAAAAGTCTTTTCACGCCTTTGCAAACAGAGAAAAGTCAGACCAGACAGCTCACTATAGGAACCGTCTGATCAGGGTCTGTTCCGTTTGCTTATGGTATATGTGACCATATGCCGTGATTGTATTCATGATGTAATTGTTTCTTACATGAATGTTGAGCAAGTAAAAGGTTAATTAAAGATCGATTATAGTGATTACTTGGGTGTTCGAATTAGCGAGTGGCTGAATTAGCGCGTGATCGAATTAGCGAATGTTCGAATAAGTGTTGTGCTGCTGTACTTGCAAAGTTTCACTAGAGTAATGGTCACGAGATATAAACAAGTTGCTACAGTATGAGATCATTGGTCATATTTTGGGCTTGCATGGTATCTGGTCAATCAGCTACTTGAGAAACGAGAATGAATTTAGAATGAAATCTGGCCCAAATCTTCCGAGTAGCGTAGCAATGTAGCTTTGCCACACATGTTGATAGTGTGTGGGCATCTGTGTCCAACAGAAATAATTCAATTCTAAAGTACAGGAATCTCCCAATAGTTCGAATACTAAAACCACTATCAGTATTGGTCTTTAAGACAGGTTGCAGCTTAGTGAAATTCACACAGAAAGCTCCTCTAGCAGTTTTTTTTATGACTTTCAGCCTGCATTAAATATCCACATGCCTCAAAAGTTCTCAGTTCTTAAACACTAATATTGCTTTTCCGTTTCATTGTAGACCTGTGTACAGATGCGACAATATGTGGTGAGTCTCAGTTTTATGTTTATATGTTATGAATCTTATATTTAGTTATTCATAACGGTTTGACTGCAAAAAGCAAATCCATTAAAAACTTTTTATGAACAGTTTGATTCAACCGAGAACGAGACTTGGTAATGAATCGTTGGGAATGAATCGTTTAGAATGAGTCTAGGGGAATGACGCGGTGTCTTACCAATGACCCAGCTGTTTGTTACTCTGATTTATCCCTTAGCCTGAAGTACAAATGATATCTGCTTAGCCTCTTCCCGCATACTGTTTCCTTTTGTCGCTCCTGTAAAGGGCACTCTATTTATCACAATGTCTTCAGAACCACATAAATAAAAAAATATTTTCCCGAGTAATTGATCTTTTTCGGTACATTTATTCCAAGATGTTAGATCTAAAATTAGTCTATGAGGGAATGGTTCTGTTACAATTTGCACTTACAGCAGAACATGTGTTAACCCTTACAACGCTGAATTTTCAAATGGTGAATATCTAAGGACATATTCTAAAGAAACATGACAAACTGTGCTGTCCTTGATGAGGCGGCTACTCAAGGAGCCCTAATATCTGGGTCTACATTGTTTGTAAAGGGCATTAGTGATCCGTGTCCAGAACTGTAATGATAAAACGATAATCAAAAGAATTCTAATTATGGGTGTGTAGTAAAGGTTGTAGCTTCATGCAGGTCCTACAGTAGTTCTTGGCATTGTGGTTGCCTTGTATTAGGCAACCACTTACCTTTTAAGATTTATGTGTACAATAAATATATTGTCGCGTAAGACAGGGTCTACTGTACTTCCGATTCGTCAGAATAACGATTTTCAATAATGTCGTCTGCTACAATTCAACACGGTCAGCTTTCTTCCATTTTGTTTTACCATTAACTTCATAAATACGCCTTTCTACGCATTTGCAAACAGAGTAAACCCAGATCAGATGATTCCTATAGGAGCTTTTGCTTTTGACATGATATTGATCTGATTCTATAGTTTTTGTCAAAAATAAAGCTAGCCAATACTCAAGATGTCATTATTTCTTGCATGAATATTAATGGGATAAAGGTTTAAATAGTTACAGAGTCAGTTATGTATTACAGTTCCAATACTAGGTAACACTTTTATGAGACGGTTAGTGGCAAACAGACTCACCAGGACTTTCGCTGCTTGTCCCTGTAAATTGAAACGTTCATACTGAGTGGACTCTATGGTTAAAACGTTCATACTGAGTGGACTCTATGGGTAAAACGTTCATACTGAGTGGACTCTATGGGTAAAACGTTCATACTGAGTGGACTCTATGGTTAAAGCGTTCATACTGTGTGGACTCTATGGTTAAAACGTTCATACTGAGTGGACTCTGTGGTTAAAACGTTCATACTGAGTGGACTCTATGGTTATAACGTTCATACTGAGTGGACTCTATGGTTAAAACGTTCATACTGAGTGGACTCTATGGTTAAAACGTTCATACTGAGTGGACTCTATGGGTCAAACGTTCATACTGAGTGGACTCTATGGGTAAAGCGTTCATACTGAGTGGACTCTATGGTTAAACAATGATAGACTATTCCACTCTGATAATTCAGGGTTTGTAAGGATTAATCTCGGATATGTTTCACTTTCAAGCGTTTGAGACTAAGTGTTTAACTGTTTGAATCCTGATCAAACGCTGAATGTCTGAGCGTCTCATATGCACCAAACATGGACAAGTCATTGTTTGATGGACATATTTTATATCTGTACAACGTGTTAATATGAACATTTCCATATCGTGAAATTAATTTTATGGCAATAATTCAAAGCTCTCTTCTATTTTGTATATATCAGATATTCCTTACAGAAAAAACATGAATATGACCATAGTTTGTATATAACATTTTGATTTTGGCATGACGCTAAGGAGATTAATAGAATCAAATCCAGAGTTTGTTCATATTTTTCTTTACAATTGACAACGGCAAACTTGAAAGCGGGTAGATCTGTCAAATCTGTAGTGTAGATCTAGACGAGACACATATTCCCAGGATCTGCACTGTAGTGCATATTTGGACGAGAAGTCAAATCTGTCTCGCAGAAGTGCAGATCTAAATGAGAAGTCAAATCTACCCAGGGTTGTGCTGTAGTGCAGATCTGGATGAGAATACATATATGCTCAGGGTCTGTGCTGTAAAACAAATCTAGATGAGAATACATATATGCTCAGGGTCTGCTCTGTAGAACAAATCTAGATGATAATACAAGTCTACCCAGGGTCTGCGCCGTAGTGAAAACATACATACCTCTCAATAGTATGCACTTGTGTGTAGAACTGGATGAGAATACATATCTGCTCAAGGTATGAACTTTAGTGGATCCGAGGATAGATCTACCCAGTGTCTGTATTGTAATTACTCCGTTTTCGTCACTATCAAAACTGAGACACTCATACACTCTTTTGTTTTCAAAAGAAATAGAAATAAAACGTAGATTTGGAATTGTAACAGACGACACTTGTTTGTAGATGGAAGTATTTGTGTGGTGAATGCATTACAATGTGCTTGGATGTTTTTAGACAATCTTGCTGTAGACCCGGCTGACAGGAATGCCAACTGTAGAGATCTGGTAGTGCCTCTATACACCTGCTACGGTATGACACGAATTATGTTTCTTTTCCTTTACGTCGACATCACACTCATCATTAATATTATCATCATCTTCATCATCATTATATTCATTTATGCTTTTTTGTAATTTAAATACTACCCCTTCCATATCTTCTTGGCTTCACCGTCATTTCTTTATCAGGTGACTATATAAGTATTCTGTCATATCAAATTCGCTCGCCTATTAGCCATTCTCTTGCTGAATTTTAAAACACATTTCTCCTTCTTTACCCATGCCCTGTTGTATAATTACATATATCTTCATTGTATCATCTTCATCATCATTATATTCATTTATGCTTTTTTGTAATTTAAATACTACCCCTTCCATATCTTCTTGGCTTCACCGTCATTTCTTTATCAGGTGACTATATAAGTATTCTGTCATATCAAATTCGCTCGCCTATTAGCCATTCTCTTGCTGAATTTTAAAACACATTTCTCCTTCTTTACCCATGCCCTGTTGTATAATTACATATATCTTCATTGTGTACACGTATTTCGCTGTGCAATCACTGCTGTGGAGTGCACCGGTTGCACAATCAACTGGTAAATAGTGCAGACCCTAATGAGACAGCTCCTGCAGGAGCTGTCTCATCTGGATATTCATTATTCACAGGTAGGTATATTGACGCGAATAACAAGCGAAGGGTTAAACTGTAATATATTACTATCGAAATTCAATATAGTTAAAGTACAAAAATGAGTCATGCAGGAAACACCACATACAGAACAAACACTCGCCCGAACAGCAACACAAGGAAACAGCAAATGTACATAGGTAGAAAAAACAACAAGAGACGCACAAAGACAAAACAAACATACAATAGGAGGAAGATGGAAGTGCCGCCTTGGAACGGTCAGTGACAAAAGTCACCGGGGGTTTAAACCGGTTTATGGGCGCCCGACCTCACCCTTATTCCATCCCCATCCTAAAAGACAAACAGTGTAAATAAACGTATCCCCTCTCCGACTAATCTACAACAACCGCGACAGCAAATACAGTGGTAAAGTGCATGTATAACAAAAAAACCAACAACATTTTATTGAAAATACTGTATCCACCTATCGCTATTGTACTCAATGATTGAGCTGCAAACAGAGTAACTGTAGAAAAGTAATAAAGGGTACGACAAAAATGAAATAGTACAGATATCCGACGTTCTCCTTCCATTTCTGGATTTAAGAGGTCGCCTTCATAGAGTACTAAACCTTTCTTGTCGGCGTACATGCAAAGACGCCAGCGTGATTGCCAACTGTAAAAGGGTTCACAACCAAACATGCAGTATGTTGTAGTAATACAGGATCATATCCCTTTTTAATGAATTGTTTTATATATTTGATGAACAAAGTGAGAAAATGGGTATGTCCAATAAAACCAAAGTGTGTGATGTACTCTTTGTGAATATTTTTAGAAAACTTGACATGTGCATTAGTAAAAATGTACTATCTGTCATATCGAATTCGACCGCCTATTAAAATGATATATATGACTATCCAAATTCAATATAGTCAATGAAAAAGTAGTAAAGTCAAGCAGGAAAAGCCACACACAAAACGCCACCGTCACCAAATCATCGATAGAAAGCAAATTATACACACACATACGCGCACGCATGCACACACGCACACACACATACACAGAGGAGATGGAGATATTAAACACGAACAAACGCACAAGTACAAAGACACCAGATCAACACAAACGCAAGGGCGAAAACACACAAACATGCACACGCACGAGACGAAAACCACAAACCCTAACAAACACATAAGTACAAAGACACTTAACTATCAGTATCAATATCAGTGCTTTACACTGGGCATCTAAAAGAACCAGAGAAACTCAGTCGATAATAAGAGTAGGGCATCGCGCTCGGGTTTCTCTGTATCCTCTCCCCCTCTCTCTCTGGGCGTCTAATTAGCCCATAATGAGCAGAAACGGACGTTAATCAACACAAACAAACAAACACTAAACAAACAAAAGCAAGGGTGACAAAGAGAGAGCCGCCTTGGAACGGTCATTGGCAAAACCACCACTGGGGGTTTAACCCGGTTTACGGACGTCATAACCTCACACTTATCTCAAAGCCACCCTAGCTTAACAAACAGTGTAAATAAAGGTATCCCCGCCGGACTTCCCCACAACATAGAAGACAGTAATCACATCACAGTACAAAATGTAAAACATAGCATAACAACTGTGAAAACCAACGTGTGTTTGAGAAAATTTGACATGTGCATTAGTACAACATGTACTATGGTAATGATAAGTAACTGCTGCAGGTAACGAGTACGGAGTAAACACAACTTTGTATGTCTAAATATGTCTGTAAAATATAAAACAAATAGAATGTTAGGTCACTTGTCTCGAAACTTCTGAACCCCTCTTGTTTTGTCTTTCAGTGACGGGAACCTGTCAGTGGACCTCTGCAGACGAGTTCACGCTTGATTTCATTTTCACTAAGAACCAGTCAATGTTTGGTGATTTCGAGGTTATTAATAGCACAGAAGTACTGGCTGATGCTATGTGTACTTTGAATGCAACTGATGAAGGCACGCATTACAAGATTGTCCAGAATGTCAGCCAGACTTACCTCGACACGTGTGGTGTAATTGACCTGGTTGGTAAAACATATCTAAACAGTTTACTAATGTGTTTTAAACCCACTAGTACCCAGTGTCCCTTTAAAAGGACATATACAAACAGTGTTTACCCAGATCAGAGGGCTCAAGGGGAGCCCTCTGATCAGGGTATGCACTGTTTGCCGAATCCAACAGTGTCCATGGCTTATTCCGGTCAAAAGTCGTCACTATTAGGGTATGGGTTAATATACATCTGCTCTCTATTAGGGTATGGGTTAATATCCACCTGCTCTCTATTCATTGAGTAGCAGCTATTGGAAGACTCAATCGTAGAGTAAAACATCTCTGAACAGGATTGGTTTGTAAAACAAGTAGGTATTATTAAGCAGGTAGTTGCTTAAACGTAAGAATCATGGTAAAAGCTCACTTAGGAGCTTTCTGCATGACTTTCTTCCTGTTATCAGCTGCTTGATGTCTTTAAGACCGGTATTAATACTAATATGCACGTCCGGATTAGAGGGGTTTTACTGTATGTATTAAGGAGTTTCTGTCATTAAAAATCCTTATTATCAGTAGTAATGATACGTATTTTGATGTTCGAATAATCGAGATATTACTGTAGATTGTTTCATGAAATAGTCTACATCTGTTTGCGAAAGGCGTAGAAAGGTGTATGTATGGAGTAACGGGCACTTTCAGAATATATGTACTGCACAACAGCAGGTGTCAAGTGTTTGTGTGGCGGCCGCAAAAAAAGTCGCCCCGTACTTCATTATTAGTGTTGATAATAGCTTTGGTCCTTCCAATCATTAGTTTTGATGTTATTGGTTTTGAAAATTGAATAATACTTAACCCTTCGCTTGCTGAATATTAAAATACATTTCTCCTTCTTTACCCATGCCCTGTTGTATAATTACATATATCTTCACTGTGTACAAGTAGGTCGCTGTGCAATCACTGCTGTGGAGTGCACTGGTTGCACACAATCAACTTGTAAATAGTGCAGACCCTGATGAGACAGCTCATGCAGGAGCTGTCTCATCTGGGTCTTCACTATTTACATGTAGGTATATTGACGTGAATAGCAAGCGAAGGGTTAAGCCGGTGCTGGGGGGCATAAATAGTGTTGCGCGTTTACTTACTACTCATGAACAGACTCAATAAAACCGAGTCTGCAATTTTCTCTTTTCGAATTGCTACCTTTTTTAGAAGGATAGATTAATGGACAGCAATTACATACCTTTGTGGTTGTAACAAGATCGCTGGGTCCATCTGCATGATTTGAGGTGAACAATCAATTCAGATACGCTTGAAAACCTAGGAGAGAATCCCTCTGTGTCAGAATGGTCTAATATTTCTGTCAGCTTCTGGGAAAGCACTGGTCTGTCTGCCTATGGATCTAAGCTTCGATTGCACAAGATATCCCAAAGCTTTACCACAATACTTTCAAAACGTTTATGTCAATCGGTGTGTGATATTATCCATGTTGATTTGTACAGTAAACCCTCTCTTAACGGGGATTCTAGTTGAGAAGAATTTGGATACTTTTAGACAGGTGGCTGCTTAATGCAGGGTGAATGTCATGCAGAAAGCTCTATGTTACTTTCACCCTGCATTAAGCTGCCACCTGTCTCCAAGACCAATTTTTTAATATTCTAAAATTAACGCCCGGCTTAGAGGGGTTTTTCTGTACCTGTGACAGGCGGTTTATTACAGCACCAATGAGAGCTTTCATGGCCGTGTAAAAACATCGTCAAATTGTTCGGCTATTAGTACGATTAGTGAAGAGAGGAGAACCGTTTATAAAGTTTATAAACTGCTTTCTTTCTGCGAGTCATAGAATTGTTTGGCATGATGTTTTAATCTGTGAGTGCTAGATTTAAGTAAAATCTGATTAGAAGTCAATACCGAGTCGCATTGATAGGGAAGGACGTTTCTGGATTTCCTCATAATTTTTCAATAATCAGTATTTGGTTTTGCCTGCTTGACTTTACTGCTTTTCCATTTATATGTCCTGATGATCTAGTGACATAACATATAGTTCACAATTACAGATAAAGGTGTGTACTCAACCACACCCTATGTTGTGACCACTCTTCAGAATCGAATCTTTGAGACGATTCTAAAGAGTTGTCATAGGGTAGGGATTTGATGGAGAAGTATTCTTTTAATTTACGAATCTTATATGGAGCTCTGTAAGTCGGTATCTGAGAGACGCCCATCGTCATCTAGTGTTCCAAGAGTTTGATAACTTGTCAGTGAGGTCACTGATGAGGAGTCCTGCTTTCAGTTCTGTTATGTTGTTTTTTCCCTTATGGTCTGCGTTTAATTTTGAGGTGAGGAATAAGTTTGAAGATGACTAATTGATGGTCAGGCAAGCGGTCGGCTCAACGCATTACCTATATCACTAGACCATCTTGTCTGTCAGGCAAGCGGTCGGCTCAACGCATTACCTATATCACTAGACCATCTTGTCTGTCAGGCAAGCGGTCGACTCAACGCATTACCTATATCACAAGATCATCTTGTCTATCAGGCAAGCGGTCGGCTCAACGCATTACCTTTATCACTAGATCATCTTGTCTGTCAGGCAAGCGGTCGACTCAACGCATTACCTATATCACTAGACCATCTTGTCTGTCAGGCAAGCGGCCGACTCAACGCATTACCTATATCACAAGATCGTCTTGTCTGTCAGGCAAGCGGTCGACTCAACGCATTACCTATATCACTAGACCATCTTGTCTGTCAGGCAAGCGGTCGGCTCAACGCATTACCTTTATCACTAGACCATCTTGTCTGTCAGGCAAGCGGTCGGCTCAACGCATTACCTATATCATAAGACCATCTTGTCTGTCAGGCAAGCGGTCGGCTCAACGCATTACCTATATCATAAGACCATCTTGTCTATTTTTCCATTTAGTAAAATAAGAGTGACGAGACGCCGCCAATTTGGTCACATACCATGTTGATGTTGTAGCAGTCTTGCAACTATTTGCAGTTGGTCTGTCTTGGCGATAAGATTTTGTACTATCCAGAAGAGTACGTGCAATGTGCCGACGATAAGTAAAGCATTCTTCTTAACATTAGTGTTTAATTCATTCCCTAATATGGACGTAATAAAAAGTAACAAGAACAATGCTTTTCTTGTTAGTAAATATAATTGCAGTCTACGGACGTTACTGCAACAAGGCATTTCTCAACCAGACTTTTATGGGGATGTTATCTACAAACCTAGGAAAATTCGGGGGTCGTATCAATTTTCATGATTTGTTTATAAAACGCATTAAAACCTTTAAGAAGAAAGGTTATGAAACCATTATATTGCAACGCACTGCATGTTTGGTTATCGACCCTTTTACAGTCGGTAGCTACGCTTTCCTTTTTGCTTGCGCGATGACAGGCCGAGGGTAGTACTCTATGATGGTATACTCTTAAACTCAGATACGGGATGAGCTTACCAGACTCATGGATTTCTTTTTTCCCTGTCGTGCCCTTAACGGCTTCCCTGCAGGTGCTCTGACTTCAGCGAAGTCATTGGGTACATATTTGACGGATTGTCATAGTAATTATGCTATGTTTTACATATTGTCATGTGTTTACCGTCTTCTATGTTGTGGGTAAATCAGGCGGGGATACCTTTATTTACACTATTTGTGAAGCTAGGGTGACTTTGAGAGAAGTGTGAGGTTAGGACGTCCGTAAACCGGTTTTAGGACGTCCGTAAACCGGTTTAAACCCCAGTGGTGTTTTTGCTACTGACCGCGCCAAGGCGGTACTCTCTTTGTCACCCTTTCTTTTGTTTGCCTTGCGTCTTTGTGCTTGTGATTTGTTCATGTGTGGAACGTTTGTCCCTGGTTCTTGTGTGTCTTTTGGTGTTTTCTGTGTTCATTTCGTGTGTGTGTGTGTGCGTTTGGGTGTGTGGTTGTGTGTGTGTGTGTGTCATGCTGTCTATCGGTGTTTTGGTGGTGGTTGCGTCTTGCATGTGGCTTTGCCTGCTTGACTTTACTACTTTTCCATTTAAACCCCCAGTGGTGTTGTTTTGCTACTGACCGTGCCAAGGCGGTATTCTCTTTGTCACCATTCCTTTTGTTTGTCTTGCGTCTTTGTGTTTGTGATTTTGTTCGTGCGCAATCCATTGTCCCTTGTAATGTGACATTAAAGTAATTACAGCGCACTACCGTTTTCTCTTGAAGGGCGACAGTACCTAGATTTGAAGTAGCACAATCCATTCTCCTTTGCATAGTGGCCGCACTTAGATGTTTCCTGTGCGCACTATATTTACTCGTATAAGATGACAATACCTAGGCTTACGGGGCTCACTCCATGTTTCTATTATAAGATAAAAACATCTAGGTTTTACCGATGCACATTCAATTTACTTTTTGTAAGACGAAAGTTCCTAGGTTTCTACAGTTTCACAATCCATTGTACCTATTCTACATTTTCAGTGTGTATATTCTACTTTTTCTTGTAGGCTTAACCTACCTATTTTTCTCCATTTTCTCTTGTAGGCTTAACGTACCTATTTTTCTCCATTTTCTCTTCTAGGCTTAACGTACCCATTTTTATCCATTTTCTCTTGTAGGGTGACGGTCACTATGAGTTCATGATTCACAACTATAATGGGGACAATGAAATACTACAGCAAGGTTCACAGATCTTCAACATCGAATGTAATCCTGATGGTCTTGCCGGCGATGTTGTGGCTCAGGACATCAATGTTGGGTAAATACTATTAATGTATTAGCCGCGTATTGGCGGAAACTCAGGAACCAGACTAGGTGGCCTCATTGGCCTGTTTGCGGCATCATGTTGGAAACTGTGCTCTTTCTCATTCGTGTTTCGTCCACTCTTGTTCATGATGTTGCAGACGTAACATATTTAGTAATTGTGGTGTGAAAAACATGCGACGCAGCTATACTCAAAATTGTAATTATTATCACATCCTTTGTTTCTCTTCAAGCATTCAAATCGTTTTGAAATTTTTGGATAGTATATTTCAATGACATATAAGCCGCTAGCATACACAATAACTATATGTCGGATTTTGCTCGACCTTTGACCTTTGTACCATGTCGAAGTGTCTTAACGTTAACCCTTTCCTTCATATAAACGCATTTCCATCCCTTCGCAAACAGTATAGACCCAGATCAGATCGCCCATGTAGGAGCTATCTGATATATATATATATATATATATATATATTCATTCGCAAATATTACCTTATAAAACTTCAGCAAATGTAGCGGGTTAAATTAAATGTTATGAACCTCGTCATGCAGGTCCTGAGGTTATACAACGTTTTGCCTGGATTAGAGATCATCTCAAGCATCTGCCCAAGCAGGGTCCATGTATATAAAACTTCTGAGTCTGAGATCATTCTCATGTATCTGATTGGGCAGGTTCTGAGCAAGCTCAGAATCGGAAAAATCGGATGCTTAAGAATGAACTCGGATTCAAAAGGTTTATAACCTCGGTCCCTCGGGCAACTACAGGCGGACAGAGTATGCCTTCGCATCATTGAAATCATACACATCAATGAATGGCTTTAGATAGCAATGAAACCAGTCTACATCAATGAAACAAATTTACATCACTGAAAAGCTTTATATCAAATAAAATATTCAACATCAGTGGAAAAATATCAAGGTTTTCGCTTAGTTAGTTCTAAATAATCTACACATGAGGTTTTGTATAGAAAATAACATCATTTTACGTTTTATTTTCTCAAAGACGACACAGGAAAGTATTGCAGAACAAGGAGAAATAGTTAAATATATAGCGTGTATGATGTAAACTGACCTTGGACTGTAATTATATAAAAAGTTTGCTCTATTTTAAAATCTATCGATAATCGCGACCAAAGGAACAAAGAGAAACTAGAACTGAAAACAACAAAGCAGGCAGGCAACTTGTTCCATATTTCCCTCTCATCGGGGTCTGCACTATTTGTCATGTGACATGAAAAAATCCCTAAATATTCACTATAAGCCTGGTCTTTTTGAATTTTTGAATAGTCTATTTGAAAGTTCAGCATTGCAACTGGAAAGAGTCATTATTATATGTTAGAACTAACGACAGATTAAGTCGTACGACATGTAGTAACATCAACCCTTGGTCAGTACGAAAGGGTATAATTTGCCAAAGGATTTTCATTATCAAAGAGTACATATCAGGGTCCATGCTTATAAAACTTTTAGTTGAGTCTGAGATCGTTCTCAAGTTTTTGATTGGTCAGATTTGAGCCTCTGGCTCAAATCTGACCAATCAAAAGCTTGATAACTCAAATCTGACCAATCAAAAGCTTGAGAACGAAACTCAGACTCAACTAAAAGCTTTATAAGCATGGACCCAGGACCAGAGGATTCTTAGAGAAGCTCTCTGATGGGACTACACTATTGTAAGTACCTGTACACTGATTTCCCGCATTTAATGGGCTAAACACTACATGACACTGTATGGATATGGCTAAATGTCAGTAATGTTTTATTTTATCCTGCTTCCAGAGACATTGTGAATGTGGAGAAAAATGAATCTGCGGTGCCGACTGCAGTACTAACGTTTGCGAGTTCTGCTGTTAACCCTATTGTGCAGTTTTCGGATGGAGACGAGGTCCTCGTCGGGACACCTATATTTGGGGTTATTACGTTCAAGCCTAATGGACCATATGACAGTAAGATGTTCTTACCCACGGAAACCACTTTTTCTTACACATAAACGCCCTTTCCCGCCTTTGCAAACAGAGTAGATCCGAAATAGACGTCTTCTATAGGAGCCCTCTGATCAGGGTCTGCTCTGTGTGATGCAATTATATCTGGCTCTAGAGTTTCTACCAATACAGAACACCCTATGTGAATAATATGACATTATAAAACTTAATCTAATTAAATATTAATGGTATCATTATTTCTGAAATAAATATTCAACTGGTGACTTTCATGACATTTGTAAAGCATATTTGATTAAAATATTCCACATATAAGGTATGGAGAAACACTAGAGTTATATGTCTTGTCATGTGACACATCACAGCTATACAGTTATGTATGTGAGAGCTACACAATCATGTTTGTGAGGGCTACACAGTCATGTTTGTGAGAGCTACACAGTCATGTCTGTGCGAGCTACACAGTCATGTTTGTGCGAGCTACACAGTCATGTTTGTGCGAGCTACACAGTCATGTCTGTGCGAGCTACACAGTCATGTTTGTGCGAGCTACACAGTCATGTTTGTGCGAGCTACACAGTTATGTTTGTGAGAGCTACACAGTCATGTATGTGAGAGCTACACAGTTATGTTTGTGCGAGGAATACAGTCATATTAACATGTATATTACGAAAATGGTCAAATATAATGTAAGAACAATTCATTTCTGTTTCATGTTGAAAGTCATTACAAATAGTTTTATACTACTGAAACTATGATACATTGTTTATCGATTGTTCGTTGTTAGACGTCGCAGTGTCACACTAGATGAACAGTAGAATCTGTCTTAAGCGGCTATCAAAAAGTGACAGTAGCTTAATGCAGGTCAAAAGTAATGCAGGGGCTTTTTGCATTACTTTTGTTCTGCATCAAGCAATCTAATTGTTTTAAGAATTCTGTTTTGAATTAATGACTGACCGTCTAAGGCAGGTTCTACGCATGATAGTTTCGGCTATGCGAGTGGTAGCGATTGTTATGAAGTTTTGTAAGCATTACTCTTGGTACTGATTAAAGTCACTCGATTTCTGATCTTTATCTACGATGTTTCATAAATATTTGTCAGGTAAGGATTAACAGAATAAGATTTTAGTATTTAGTTTAGACCCCTGTATTGAAAGTAAAAGCAACAAAGCAAAACAGGAAATGTAAATGTGTTGTCCGGCTCTATATCGTTTCCAGCTGGTGTTTTTTTTTTAAGTTTGTCGGTCCGGTTTGTCTGTCGCGGTTCGGTTCCTTATTGTCCATGCTGTATAACAATAAAATAGTTATTTTACGTTCTTATTGGAACGTCAATCGCTCGCCGGTGCAAAGACGCATATGTACTCACACAGAATGTGTACTCCCTAGTCCATAGTCGACGTAGAAAACGTACTCCCTAGTCCATAGTCGACGTAGAAAACGTACTCCCTAGTCCATAGTCGACGTAGAAAACGTACTCCCTAGTCCATAGTCGACGTAGAAAACGTACTCCCTAGTCCATAGTCGACGTAGAAAACGTACTCCCTAGTCCATAGTCGACGTAGAAAACGTACTCCCTAGTCCATAGTCGACGTAGAAAACGTACTCCCTAGTCCATAGTCGACGTAGAAAACGTACTCCCTAGTCCATAGTCGACGTAGAAAACGTACTCCCTAGTCCATAGTCGACGTAGAAAAACGTACTCCCTAGTCCATAGTCGACGTAGAAAACGTACTCCCTAGTCCATAGTCGACGTAGAAAACGTACTCCCTGGTCCATAGTCGACGTAGAAAACGTACTCCCTAGTCCATAGTCGACGTAGAAAACGTACTCCCTGGTCCATAGTCGACGTAGAATATGGACTCGCCTCCCGTAGAATATGTACATCTGTCATAGAATGTGTACTCCCCTGGGGAGTACTTTTTCTACAAGGCAATTATTTTCTGTAAAATGTAAATAAACATATTCTATTAATAATCGACAGTGTGTAACACAGTTGCTAATTAACCACAGTGACGTTTTGGAGTGTAGGGAAATTTCCCCTATTGACGATTGTCCCTAAGGGCGATAACTCCTCGGACGATTGTCCCATGATATATTAAATACATGCATAGCAGAATATTGTAGTAAAAGTAATATAAATGAATTGGCAGAAGGCTATGTAGACCCAATTGTCACTCTTGTATGTACTAATTATACTCTATTAGGACGATGTTAACCTATAGATACAGCACATTCCCCCGTTTGAAAGCAGATAATGAAATCTTTGTACAACTTAAATGCATAATTCTTTTGCACTTTTGCCTGCTAAGTGCGACCTAACTGGTCATTTTTCAAACGGTTTGGATCCTGATGAAGCGCCGAGTAAACATGGGGTCCCATCACAATGTAAGCTTATGACACCCGTCAATAGTCTCGCAAGAGCTTACACAAACTGAAAGTAAGTGAAAACTGTAACAGGTTAGAGTTTTAGCAGATATTATTTGTATAGCAGGCTAAGGGTTAATAAGATAATAAGAGCTACACTTTGGTTTGTATGTCAAGATTTATACAAGAGTAATTACCTAAGATTCTGTTTCAATTTAGGACACTATATAGGACTTTCAAACATTTACAATCAACAAAAGTTAATCTATATTATCATTATTATGTCTTAATTGCACAAACTCCATGCATTTTAACAAACTATGTATTATTTATTATATTTGTATTTATCATATTAGTTTGGTAAGGTTAATGGTATATTAGTACATATCATTGTATATAAAAGAAGCATACATTGTATTGCCACTGGGAGGATATTCCTAATATCTATTTCCAAACACAATAGATCCAGATCATACTGATTCTAAAATAAAGTTTTCTGATCAGATTCTACGCTGTATGCTCAATGGCAATTAATGAATATTTATCAGGTAAGGTTATTGTACTATTAGCACGTATCATTTTATATAAATAAGCATAAATGGTATAATCGCAACTATCAAATACACAAACCCTTCCCTATACAATGTAGCTGATCCAAATTTAGTAGACCAAGAGCATGCATATTCTTAAACAAAGCTATCTGATCTGGATCCATCCTGATTGCTCAATTCAATGACAGTTAGGCGGTACTCCAAGGTGGTACTCTCATATTTTTGCTAGCAAATGTGTCTTTCTTTTTATTTTGGTGAAATAAATACTTCGATATTATAGCTCGTTCATTAAATTTTCCAAAAAGTTGAGGTACTGTTACTTCTCCGTCAGCGTCTGTCGTCGTCGTGAAAAAGAGTTTAACATTGGCGCTAACTTCTTAAATATCCACTCTAATGTAATGAAACTTAATACACTTGTTTACCATCACAAGGGCTACACTATGACAAAGGACCATTACTCTGTAAGGCTGTTTTGACAAAATATATTCCCCATTACGGACATGTTAATAACACAAAACCCTGACCGTAACATTTCGAGATAATTTCATGAAACTTCGCGTACTCTAATGTAATGTATTTTTTTACTATAATATGACCAAGGATAATACCTCTTTTGACCAAATTATTTCCTTTTAAGGACTAAGAAAATAACAGACAATGGTTGGTTTTTGCATATCGGGGCTCATGTTTATATATTCAGTGTGCTTGTATGTTTTTCTTCTCTTGTTAGATTGGGTTGTTAGAGGGTTGTCATCAGTTTAATCAGTTAATGACAGCAACTTTTCAGTTCTAGTTGGAACTAACTAGCGGCTTGATCTCCCCCTTGATGTCCTACTAGGACTCCAGAATAAAGTGGTATCTAATTGCTCATAACAAGCTGTCTGTTATTCCCTGTTGGCGAAAAATGGTGCTTTTGAGTTGGGTTTATCTACGTTTAAACAGCATTTCATTGTTTCGTGACGCCCGGTAAATTATGGTAGAGGAATAACATAGATATCCAACTCCACAAGCACAGACGGACAAATGTGTAGAACCGTCGACCTCCTGCAAGTCAACAGGAGGCTTTCCCACTTATAAGATATTCGCCTCTTGCAAGACAGAGGAAGCGCCTCAATGATGCTTTACTGTAAAATAACCGAATGCTTCACTCATCTCAAAACATTAACCCATAGCCTGCTGAGTGCGACCGTAAAGCCATGTTTGATCAAACAGCTCGGATCGGGTAAAGACGCCAAGTAATTTGGCGTCTCATCCAGATCCAAGCCGTTTGCATATTTGTTTTAAGCGTACGACTCACGGCGTGTTTTGCATCGTACTATATTTTGGTTAGGATAGTACCGCTACGGCTCAGCACCTCTGACTTCAGATCTCCTCGTAACGTTTGAGGTACACAAGGGACTTAAATCAGTCGTTCAATTCATACTGTTCTGACGAACCATTCGTAATGATATCCCTTAAATCCTGAGCGCCAAGCAGAGAAGCCATTTCTACCTTCCGCACCGCAACTCCTAGGATATGTTGGCCGGTTGGTTACATTCCGCACCGCAACTCCTAGGATATGTTGGCCGGTGGGTTACATTCCGCACCGCAACTCCTAGGATATGTTGGCCGGTGGGTTACATTCCGCACCGCAACTCCTAAGATATGTTGGCCGGTGGGTTACATTCCGCACCGCAACTCCTAGGATATGTTGGCCGGTGGGTTACATATTCACCCAACCTGTATCAAGTTACATATTCACCCAACCTGTATCAAGTTAAGAAGTCGAGTATCCCGGTGTCTCATCCGGATAAAAACTGTTTAACACTTATTCAGCATCTCTATGAGAAATCAAACCAATTTGTAACGCTTTAAACATGAAACAGACGAGAGTGCGCATGCACTGATCTTTATGGAATGCTAAGTGTTACCTATAGAGCAGCCACTGATGAGACAAAATTGCACCCGAACAACATTGATATAAAATAAAGCATTGTGAAATTAAGAACAGAATTACATGTCATCAAAAATGCATATTGGATCAAAGGTCATAGCTCTGCAATTATACTTCCGATCCATTCAAAACGTACATCATGCACAAGTACACTGGATAGTGACTATGTGTATGATGTTTCGATCAGTTCTCTGCACAAACTTGTTTTCAATGTTCACCCTTCTGTAAGGGCAATGACGCATCTGACAGAGGTAAAGAGTTTGCCTTGCACAAGAAAATTAAAAATATATATATTGTTGAAATGCATTAAAATACAATAATAAAAACTGTATTAGTGATTCACGCAACAATATTATGCGGACCGACCAACTAATCGACCAACCAACCGACCAGCCGACCAACCTTCCGACCGACCAACCGACCAATTGACCGACCAATCGACTGTTAAGTCCAACCCAGTGTACCCGCGAAGCAATTTTTATTTTTATTTTTAAGGGGGTAATTGTTCTAGGGTAGTACATATTCTATGCGAGGGGAGTTAAACTAGTATGGGTCTCCAGCCAGGGGAGTACTTGTTCGTTGACGAATAAGTACCCCTTTAGCCGTAGAAAATGGGCTGGGGGAGTACAAATTCTACGGGAGTACAAATTCGTCATTACACCGGCTTAGTCGCCCGTTCGTCATTTAATCGGCCGTCGGTAATACATACTCCAAGTATATGACCTAAAGTTATCCAATGTAATATGTTATTATTCAGTATTATTCAGTATAATATTGACAAACGCATCTGAGAGTAGTACGAGTATGTGATATGTGCACTCGAGTACTCGAGAGTTATCACCAAATAACCAATGTCAAATGAACAAATTATTTACGCCCAAACCGGCTGTTATAGAAAATGTAATGTTTTTGTAGTCGGGCCATGCATACAAACAGTAAAAATTAGACAATTGAACCCATCACTCAATAAATACGCCTTTATACGCCTTCGCAAATAGAGTAGATCCAGGCCAGGCGGCCCCTGTATGAGTCGTCTGATCAAGGTCTGCTCTGTTTGCTTATGATATATGAATATAGATGTGATTCTACAGCTTCTGTCATGATAAAAAAGTATTGTTTTCATAGTACCATGATAAAGGTTCGGTTATCTAACTCTTTCACCGCCAATGCCGCATAAATACACCACGGCAAATAGTGCAGTCCCAGATCAGACGCCGCCTTGAAAGACGCCGCCTTTTCAAGGCGGCGTCTGATCAGGCACCTCACTTATTATGCGCCCGTTGAGGATAGTCAGGGGGCATTATGTTTTGCACATGTCCGTCCGTCCGGCCTTCCGTCTGTCTGTCCGTCCGTCCGTCCGTGTGCCACGCCTTTAGGTGCAGTTGGTTGTCACAGTTTTTCAAGTGTTATAATAAGTCAGTAATTTCTACACATATACACATAAAACTTCACATACACATCAATTACCATCTGTGCTATCATGTGGCACCCCACCCATGCTGCCCGCAAGCCAAAGGTCGAGGTCAAATGACTTGGAACTTTTACGTGCAGTTGGTTGTCACATTTACGTGCAGTTTTTGTCACAGGTTTTCATTGTCATATCTCCCTAACCACTGTAGCTATTGCCATGGAATTGCATATACACATTAAACACCATCCATACTTTCATTGCACACCCAGCCCATGCTGCCCACAAGCCAAAGGTCAAGGTCAAATGACTTGGAAATTTTACGTGCAGCTAGGCAAACACCTACACGGGGCATCACTGTGTCTTACAGACACGATTTTCTAGTTTATCTCAAACTCTACTTCCATATCTGTTGTTTATTCCTTTGAAAATTACATTTATTTATCTGATTTCCTTATTTTACCGAATGATTAAACAAAATTGGATTGCTGGCGACAATTAGAAATTTGGCGCTGAAAGGGTTACTACTCATGATGGCTTTATGTTTTATATGCATACATCCTGCTGTTTTGTCAACGGGAGCCATTTTATATTAGGCGTTACGGATGAGTTCATACTTGCTGCTTTAATAATTAAAGCACTTTATTACGAAGTTTCAAGCTTGGTCTCAAGACAACCGCCGCATATAGCTTAGCTCACAGGTGAAACGTTTCATATAGCCTGGGTACAAGTAACAAACTTTAAATAGCCTGCATACCGCTCAAACTTCTCAGATAGCTTGGTTGACAGGTCAAACGTCTGATATAGACTGGTCACAGGACATGCGACTTTTTCAGGATGGGTACAGGTTACATATCTTATATAGCCTGAGTACAGCTGAAATGTCTCACATAGCTTGGCTCATGGGTAAAAAGTCTAATATAGCCTGGTCATATGTCAAGCGCCTTATATAGCCCAGTCACAGGTCAAATGCCTCATATAGCATGTGTACAGGTAGCATATCTTATATAGCATGAATACAGGTGGAACGCCTCAAATAGCTTGACCGATAGGTAACATACCTTATTTAGCATGAGTAAAGTTGAAACGTCTCATATAGCCTGGGTACAGGTAGCATACCTTATATAGCATGAGTACAGGTGAAGGTCTCATATAGCTCGGATACAGGTAACATGTCTTATATAGCCTGAGTACATCTCAGATTTCTAATACAGTTTGGCTCACAGGTCAAACACCTTATAAATAGCCTGGTCACAGGTCAAGCGACTCATGCAGCCTGGGTACAGGTTACATACATCTTACAACCTGGGTACAGCTCAAACGTCTCATGAAGCTTAGGCACATGATAAAAGTCTCATATAACCTAGTCACAAGTAATCACCTCATATAGCCTGGGTACAGGTAACGTACCTTTTATAACCTGGGTACAGCTCAAACTTCTCATATGGCTTAGATACATGATAAATGTCTCTTACAACCTTAACATAGGTCAACCGTCTTATACAGCTTCGGCTCTTGTCGGACGTCTCATATAACATGGGTACAGGTCAAATGTCTCATATGGCTTGACCACAGGTTAAACGTCTCATTTAGTCTTGGCATACAGTCGAATCGCGATAACTCGAATATCCACTGGACCCCGAACCAAGTTCGAACCAGCGCATCGTCCGAGTAGTTGCATTTCCATAATCTCGGCCGCCATCTTAGTTTGTGTCGTGAAACTTACACTATCGTAAATATGGAAAAATAGTCAAACAGGGAGAGCCACATATGAAATGACACCGCACCAAACACCATCAAACAAGAAACTGTATAGCCACATGACAAAACATAACAGGACGCATATCAAGACGAAAAACATTAAACATTAAGCATATTAAACAACAAAGTTGACCATAGGCTGAAAGCAGGAGTACCGCCTTGGAACTTGTAAGTTATACTACAGTGCTCCCTCTCTACAACGACACCCTTTGGGGTACGAATATTGTATGTGTTGTTCAGAGGGAGTTGTTATAGGGAGGGAAAATCAAACATAATTAGCTTGATTGCAGATCCCGAGATAAGGTGTATTTCGAGAACTAAAACCGTTATGCCTCAATCAAACCCTATGTTGTGACCACTCTTTAGAATCGTCACAAAGTGACGATTCTAAAGAGTGTCACAACATAGGGTTTGATGGAGGCATAAAGACAATACGATGAAAAAAGGTTGTTTCTGGAGCCTTGTTGTTTCGGAAACAGTGACATGCGTTGTTGTAAGGAGGGAATCGTTATTGAGAGGGCCGTTGTAGGGAGGGAGCACTGTACAGGGACGTTGCCTTGGGAATATCTGTTGTGTACATAATAATTATTGAATGTTGAAAGTTGTAACTGGTAGAGAAATAAAAACAATAATGAAATTGAATTGATCAAACGGCTTATACAGCCTGGACACAGGTCAAATATCTTAATGAGCTTTGTGCACTACGGTTGCCCTGAATTAACCAACCACCTCCGTTTTAAGACCCATTTGTTCAATAAATGATTTACCGTATAGGACAGGTTCTACTATAAAAATAATATTAATTTTCGTACCAATTCGTAAGCTACAGGTATATTATGATTAACCATTTAACCTTAGCCTGCTATAGGCGGATGTGTAAATACCTTTGCAAACAGTTTGGATCCAGATGAGAATCTGTGTAACTCGGCGTCTCATCAGGATCTTAACTGTTTCACACCCTAATTACATTTTGGTAGGCAAATAGATTTTGAAGATGTAGTAGGTGAACTTTTCTGCAAAAATAATTTGCTCAACAGGCTAAAGATTAACTCCAATATTATATACTGTAAATTTGTTCATACTGAAAATTGGAGCTCATCCATTTTTCATGTGAGGGGTTCTTGCAAAAGGTGAATTTTTTTGGCATTAATTGGTGTAGCAAACAGTGCAGACCCTCCGATATTGGTCTATACAATTTGCCTCATGGTTAAATTTTACCAGCGCAGCCAGAGATCAAATGATGTCCATATCACTAGTTATATAATTGTCTTCACATACACTACATATCAACACTAACTTATTAACACACACGACCCCGTGGCGTAGTGGATAGGACACACGCTCCGAGCCGATAGTTAGTTAAAGAACGGGTACTGACTGCCTGTCTGCCTGGCATTAAGGTAAGGGTATTGGGAGTTTTTTTTGCAATACACTGAAGTGTCTTATAAAAAAGTATGAAGGGAGGTGATAAACCAAACTGGCTGGCCCTTTCAATAAGGTGACACTATAACAAACAAACATATTACCTTTACGCCATAAGTCTCAAAAAGGTGGTTGGTTAAAACATCAGCCTTTATACATCATGTTACGACTCAGATTTCTTTTAATTGTCATTTATTACCACGTTTATTATGATCATAAGACAGATGTGAACACGTTTACTACCTATGACGAATCTGTGATTACCTCTGTAAACAGTTGGGATTCCGATGAGACGCTGAGTAACTCGTCATCTCATTAGGATCCAAACTGTTTGTTATTATGACTGTTTCATGGCAAAAATATGAAAAAAATGATAAAAAGAATGTTTTAGCATACAACAAAATTTGCAGACGTCGATTTCGGCAGCGAAAGAGATAATATATCGTGAAAATGGGTGATCCTTCGAAAGCAAAAGCAGAAATGCAAAAAGAAAAAAAATGCAGACTCGGTTTTATTGAGTCTGTTCATGAGTGGTAATCAAAAGTGCAACACCACTCACGCCCCTAGCACCGGGTTAGGCGATATTCAGTTTTCAAAACTAATAACATTAAAACTAATGATCCCGAAGGACCAGAAAATATAACAACACTGAGAATGAAGTAAGGGCGACTTTTTACAGCCGCCACACAAGCACTTAGCACCTGCTGCTGTGAAGTACATATATTCTGAAACTGGGTGATATGATACAATGCCATTGTCTATAATATTTGGATCCCTGCATTGTTTTGTTGTTTTGTTTCAGATTATACGTTTCCCTATGGGGTCTATGCTGAGAGCTGTATGATTGGCAATATGGAAGATTTTAGTGACAGAACCGTTACGGTGATTGAAGGACGGTGGGTATATTAACTTTCCCTGGTAAACGCTGAAACGTTTGCTATGGTCAAATAACTCATACATGAATCCTCCTTTCAACATTACATTTGTTGCTTCATTTTAGTGAAAGCAGTGCATACATATAAAACAGTTTAGATGTGTCTAGAGTGTTGGAAGAGTGATATAGCTGATGGGATAGTTATACATTTGATCGTATGTCGTCTGTATATATCTTATTTCGACTGTTTGTCGTATGTTGACAGGTTATGCCGTTTGACGTCTGTATATGTCGCATTTGGTCGGTAAATACTGTATGCCGTCTGTTTATGCCATATGACCACTGTATATGTCGTATATTCACTGCTTCGCCCCGTACTTCATTCGCAGCGTTGTTATATTTTCTGGTCCTTCGGGATCATTAGGTTTGGTGTTATTAGTTTAAATATGGAAAAATAGTCAAACAGGGAGAGCCACACACGAAATGACACCGCACCAAACACCATCTAACAAGAAACGGTAAAGCCACAAGACAAAACATAACAGGACGCATATCAAGACGAAACACATTAAACATTAAGCATATTAAACAACAAAATTGACCGTAGGCTGAAAGCAGGAGTGCCGCATTGGAACGGCCAGCAGCCAAACAAAAAAGGGCTACTGGGGGACTTAAACCTGAAAACGTGTTTTTATATTTTCTGGTCCTTCGAGATCATTAGTTTTGATGTCATTAGTTTTGAAAAGTTGGTGTTGCTTATGTTGTCTGTATATGTCGCATGTTGCCTTATATACCATATGTCGTCTGTATATGTCGTATGTTGTCTGTATATGCCATATGCTGTCCTTATATATCGTATAATGCTGTATACGTCGAATATTGACTGTATATGTCGTATGTTGTATGCATATGTCGTATGTTGTTTGTACATGTCGTATGCTGTCTGTACATGCCGTATGTTATCTGTAAATGGCTAATGCTATCTGTATATGTCGTATTTTATCTGTACATGTCGTATGTTGTCTATATATGTCGTATGTTGTCTGTATATGTCGTATATTATCTGTATTATGTTGCATGTATATGTCGTATGTTGTCTGTACGTGTCATATGTTGTCTGTATATGTCGTATGGTATCTCTTTATGTCGTATGTTGTCTATATATAAATTCTGAAGGGAGGTGATCCCCCGAAAGCAAAAATTGCAACACAAAAAGAGAAAATTGCAGACTCGGTTTTATTGAGTCTGTACATGAGTCTGACATATATGTCGTATGCTGTCTACGTATATTGTATACATGTATTCCTGTATATGTCGTATATTGACAATATATGCCGTGTGTTGTGTATACATGTCGTATGTTTTCTTCTGTATATGGCGTATGTTGTCTGTATATGTCGTCTGTTGACCATATATTCCCTAACCATCTTGTCACTTTACCTACCATACGCACCAGATTCACTTCGTTTAAAACAGTTAATTTTCTGTCGATCGTTATTTCATATGTTTCAGGTGTTACAAATGTTGCCCAAAAAGCTACACCTGTTGGAACAAATTTAGTAACACTTGCGGCCATGTTTTTGTATGACTGTGTTGTCAGTTACTTGGGCTGTTGTTGTTATATGTATTCCTGTTATATGTGTTGCACTAATGCGCATTTCTGTAGCATTTTGCATTTCAAATACCGATTGAACACAATAGTAAACTCTCTAGACAACGACTGAACATAATAGTGCAGTAAAACTCTAGACAACGACTGAACATGATAGTGCAGTAAAACTCTAGACAACGACTGAATATGATAGTGTAGTATAACCTCTAGTTAACAATTAAACATAATAATACAGTTTTTACAACAGCTGACCATGTCAGCACGGTAAACTATAGTATAACCCTCTATACAACGACTGAACATAAGTAAAACGTCTTCAATAGCTGAACATATCAGCACAGTAAAATATAGTATAAACATCTATACAACGACTGAACATAAGTAAAACGTCTTCAACAGCTGAACATGTCAGTAGAGTAAAACGTCTTCAAATGTTGGACATGTCAGTAGAGTAAATCCTCTCTACAACAGCTGAACATGACAATAGAGTAAAAACCTCTATAGAACAGCTGAACATGTCAGTACAGTAAAAACCTCTCTACAACAGCTGAACATGACAGTAGAGTAAAAAGCTCTATACAACGACTGAACATGACAGTAGGGTAAAACGTCTTCAACAGTTGGACATGTCAGTAGAGTAAATCCTCTCTACAACAGCTGAAAATGACAATAGAGTAAAACCTCTCTACAACAGCTGAACATGTCAGTACAGTAAAAACCTCTATACAACGACTGAAAATGACAGTAGAGTAAAACGTCTGTACAACAGCTGATCATGACAGTAGGGTAAAACGTCTTCAACAGTTGGACATGTCAGTAGAGTAAACCCTCTCTACAACAGCTGAACATGCCAGTACAGTAAAACCTCCCTACAACAGCTGAACATGTCAGTACAGTAAACACCTCTTTACAACGACTGAAAATGACAGTAGAGTAAAACGTCTGTACAACAGCTGATCATGACAGTAGATTAAAAACCTCTATACAACGACTTAACATATCAATACATTGACATCTCTTTACAAAAAATATATCAATACAGTAAGGTACAGTAAAAACCTCTATACAAATACTGAACATGCCAGTACAGTAACACCTATCTACAACAGCTGAACACGACCGTACAGAACATGCCAGTACATTTAAACCTCCGAACATAGCTGAACACGACAGTAAGTAAAACCTCTCCACATAACCTGAAATAAGTAAACCACATGTCAGTACAATAAAACAGTCTCTACAAAAGCTGAACATTTCAGTACTGTAAAAACCTCTATTATTCGGCTGAACATGACAGTAGACTTTAATAAAAAACTCTTCACATTACCTGAAAATGCCAGGACAGTAATAAGCCTCTTTATTGGCTGAACATGACTGTCCAGTAAAACCCCCAAACTCCCTACTACTTCTTGAAAGTGTTAATCTGGTTGATAAAGCCAATGTGTAAATATTCTTTCTTTTACAACCGAAATGGTATTTTACCTGCTAACGGGTTCGGACACGTCTGTGTCCTTCATCAAAGCACTGACTACTGAACAGTCAACGAGGCATTGTGGTCCTCCCATATGTACAATGTGACTCAGAGGCATTTCGAAAACACAGAGTTGCGATCTCATTGAAACCGCACAGGAATCCTCGGTCTCTACTACTTTACCCAAAAGACAAAACCAAGAGCCAAGAAAAGTGTGAAGTACGAGATCGGATGTAAGAACTGCGATTGTACATATTGGTGAAATGTCGGAAATCAATGACAAGAATGAAAGAACACAATAAAGATGTGGAACAGCATGACAACTAAATTTCACCAGGTCAGAAAGAAAGACCTCACTCACGCAGTACAACAAAAGTGACATCATAGACCATGTACTAGAGAACAATCATGTAATTGAATGGAAAGGGACAAGGACAGTGGAGAGAGAGCGCCAAACTTCGACAATGAACAGCAACGAGGGGGCCTACAAATTGTTTTCGCCGCTCACCTGCGATGACTGTTCAGTAGTCAGTGCTCTGATGAAGGACACAGACGTGTCCGAAACCGTTAGCAGGTAAAAATACCATTTTGGTTGTGATAGAAAGAATATTTACACAATTACCTACTACTGTTATTAAAAAGGTCTTAATCTGAGTTAGGAAAATGTATGTATAAGTAGCTCTCCATAAAGACTACGGTGATTCCTGATATATCCCATTCTCTTACTTCCCCATGACTCGAAGCTTCCACACTCGGAATACCTTCATCAATGCGCCACATTATTATAATTTCATATGATATTGTCATTGTAGGCGTGAAACACATTTATACTTCCATGAAAAATTCTTTAACCGATTAGTGTCCTGTGTTCCCTAAAATTACATAAGCAAACAATGTAGACCCTGGAGGGGCCCTCTAATCTGGGTTTGCACTGTTTCCTGAACCAATCAAAGTCAATGGCTTATTCCAGCAAATGTTTTGGGCCCGTCCAGTTTTCATATGGATATGTCCCAAAAATACCTGAAATGGTTTTCCATAAATAATACGGGAATACAGTAAAACCCCGCTAATGCGACCACCTAAAAGAGGTATAATTATGGGTGGTAGAGGCATGTGGTAGGTTAATGCAGGACAAAAGTAATGCAGAAAGCTCCTAGAGGAGCTTTCTGCATTACTTTTGTCCTACATTAAGCAACCACCTGCTTATAACGACACCCATGTTTATTCATTAAGTGGATTAAGCAGAGGCCCAGATAGGGTGCGTAAAGGGAAATATTTTCTAGAATAACTTCTTTATTACTGGTTTCATGGGGAAATGACGGGTTTAGTACTTGAGCACGCACGTTTAACTGTTTCTCTGGTTAAATAAAGAAATGGTTAATTGTTCTTAGAACAAATATAAGCACAAACCTGAGCAAAATACATGTATAAGCATGGATTACGGTATAACTTTAAACTTCATACTGATTGGACACAGAAATCTTTCGAAAAAGGGGACCGCTTTAAGTATTTGTTCAAATATTATCCATCCAGAATTTCTTTTTGAACCCGTCCATTTTCATGTTTTGGTAGCACAGCTAATACGTATTTACTGGTATCAGCAATTAACATCGATGGGTTCAGTAAACAGTACAGATCCTGTCCAGACCTCTGATCTGTGTCTACGATGTTTGCATATGTCCTTTTATAGGGTTACTGGGTTAATACAGGGTCACAGTATTGCATAAAGCTCCTGTGTGAGTTATATGTATTACTTTTCACACGCATTAAGCTTCAACTTGCCTTACAAACCCATACTTAGACCTGTTTAGTAGTCGATTTAGAGCGGTTTTACTGTATATATAAACAGATGTCCGGTGACAGGACTCGGTGTATTTGGGTTTGCCAAGAGTTTCACGATACTTGAACCCTATTCCGACTTTGCCATAGTAGCGGGACCGTTCAGAGCCGCAAGGTGGCGCCACTATAGTTCCATCTGGATGCAATGCCTTGTTGATGTCTGCATAACAAAGGACTTCCAAGACTCCTACTGCAGGGATGTAAGTCTTACTTTACTCTTATAGTGCGGGACACGAATCACTAATATCATTTTCAAACTGTGTAGACCCAGATCAAAAGGTTCCTAAAGGAGCCCTCTCATCAGGGTCTCCACTGTTTGTCATGTTGCACTTTTCTTTAGAATAAACCCTAAATAGAATAAGTTTGACCTGTTTGATTTAGAAATAGTCCATTTGAAAAGTCAGATTTGTAAGGTGCAATTGTCGCCACGCTACAGATTAAATGGTGATTACATTTTGACCATTATTTCATATACATAAACCTTACTACTTTTCACACATTTTTCAAATGCGCCGTCTGATGAGAATGCGTTCTGTTTGCTCATGAAATAATAAAGATCTTATTCTACAGTTTTTGTCATGAGAAACAATCCATTGTTCCTAGTGCCGGTATAAAAAATAGTTAATGAATATTTATGATGTTTTATATGAATAGCCATGGAGTAAAGTGTTATACGGTTTACTTTTTACAAATAAAATTACCATCTTTTACCACCTCGACCTAGAGTTACATTTCGCTATTTGAAGAAAAACATTTTTAATTTTCATTCAGATTATGTTCTTGTTCCTGCTGACAAGGCATCAAACAATGTAATTATTATTTGAAGATTGTATTATGTTGATGTTTTAAAGAAGGAGCTAACTGATTCAAAAACTTATATAACGGTTCAAACACCTGAAAAAGATATAGTCTCGGAACATGTAAAAATGTGCAATAATTTTAAGTCTGGTCCTAACATAAAACAACATAAACTTTCTACTTTGTACTGGATTCCGAAACTACATAAAAACCCTTATAAGGCGCGTTTTATTGCCAACTCTAGCTGTTGTACCACTACTAAATTATCTATACTTTTGACGTCCTGTCTTACTACGATCAAAGAACATGTAAAACGCTACTGTGATAAAATATATGAAAATTCTGGTATTAATGTTTTTTGGTCCATAAAAAATTCAAATGATGTTTTAACAAAACTTGAAAATGAACAGTATAACATTTCTTTACTGAGCTCTTATGATTTCTCTACACTCTATACTACTCTACCTCACCATCTTATAAAGGATAAACTTATTAAATTAATAGAAAAAACCTTTGCCAGAGAAAACAAAATGTTCATTGTTTGTAATGTTCAACGTTCATTCTTTTCGAATTCAGAAGTTGAACATTACACAATGTGGACTTGCCTTGATGTTTGTAGATCTCTTACCTTTCTTTTAGATAATATATTTGTGCGTTATGGGGATACCATATATCGTCAAGTTGTTGGTATACCCATGGGTACAAATTGTGCCCCTCTTGTTGCAGATTTGTTTTTGTATTGCTATGAGAGGGATTTTATGCTTAGCTTAAAACCTGATACACAGACCGATATTGTTAATGCTTTTAATAAAACTTCAAGGTATTTAGACGATATTTTGAATTTAGATAATCCTTATTTTGATACTATGATTTCTTCAATTTATCCAAAAGAACTGTCTTTAAACAAAGCTAATCAATCTGACATTAAAGCTTCATTTTTAGATTTGAATCTTTCAATTACAAATGATAAAGTTTCGTCCAAAATATACGATAAAAGAGAAGATTTTAATTTTAAAATTGTTAATTATCCTTTTCTAGATGGAGATGTGCCACGTTCTACATCTTATGGGGTTTATATTTCTCAACTTATTAGGTTTGCCCGAGCCTGTTCTTTGCTTGAAGATTTTAACAGACGTAATTTAGTTATAACTGATAAACTTCTTAAGCAAGGTTACAGATATCACAAACTTCGGAGAACTTTTTCTAAATTTTATTATCGAAATTTACCTCTCATTAGTAAATATAATTGCAATCTACGGACGTTACTGCGACAAGGCATTTCTCAACCAGAATTTTATGGGGATGTTATCTACAAACTTAGGAAAATTCGGGGTCATATCCATTTTCATGATTTGTTTATAAAACGCATTAAAACATTTAAAAAGAAAGGTTATGATCCTATTATATTGCAACACACTGCATGTTTGGTTATCGACCCTTTTACAGTCGGTAACTACGCTTCCCTCTTTGCTTGCGCGATGACAGGCCGAGGGTAGTACTCTATGATGGTATACTCTTAAACTTGGATACAGGATGAGCTTACCAGACTCATGTATTACTTTTCCCCTGTCGTGCCCTTAACGGCTTACCTGCAGGTGCTCTGACTTTGAGTACATATTTGACGGATTGTCACAGTTATTATGCTATGTTTTACATGTTGTCCTGTGTTCACCGTCGTCTATGTTGTGGGTAAGTCCAGCGGGGATACCTTTATTTACACTATTTGTAAAGCTAGGGTGACTTTGAGAGAAGTGTGAGGTTAGGACGTCCGTAAACCGGTTTAAACCCCCAGTGGTGTTTTTGCTACTGACCGTGCCAAGGCGGTACTCTCTTTGTCACCCTTCCTTTTGTTTGCCTTGCGTCTTTGTGCTTGTGATTTTGTTCATGTGTGGAACGTTTGTCTCTGGTTCTTGTGTGTCTTTTGGTGTTTTCTGTGTTCATTTCGTGTGTGAGTGTGCGTTTGGGTGTGATGTTTTGTGTGTGTGTGTGTGTGTCATGCTGTCTATCGGTGTTTTGGTGGTGGTTGCGTCTTGTATGTGGCTTTGCCTGCTTGACTTTACTACTTTTCCATTTATATCCAGAAGTAGTACTGAATGGCTCATTAAAATCAAATCTTATTTGCACTAATCAAGTGATTAGAACAAAATGATGAGTCAGAACGTTGCTTCTTGTTCTTCGTCTCCTTCTTCATATTCCTCTTTCTTCTTCCCCACACGCTCACTTTTTAACCATTTTCCTGTTCAAAAGTCATGTAAGAAATAATGGCATCGAAATAATAACACCAAAATATTTATCGACTGAATTTTTGTAATGACATATCCACACAGGAGAGTTTGGCTCAGACAGAAACGGTAGAATTTGATTGATATGTTCTTGAACTATCTGCTTGTTTCTTCTCGGATTGCAAAATATAAATTGAAAATGAACAAAGCAAAAATTGAAAATTATTCTGTATGGTGCCTCTCAGCAGTCAGTAAAAGTGGAACTACAAATGTACCTGGAGTTAAAGTAGGTGGATGTTTTTATCAGATGTGTTGACCTTGTTAGAAACATGGGTGTTTGCTTTATTGCAAATCAAATTTTGGCAGGCATATACGAAAAAATTGTCAGATAGCGTACACTAAATTAGAAAACCTGAAATCCATTCGAAGGTATCTGTCTCGGAAATCAACTGAAATATTAGTCCATGGTTTTGGTTCATTTCCACATTGATTTCTGTAATGGAGTTTTCATTGTTCAAAATGCCAGAATATCAGATTGGGCGACTTCAAGAACTTCAAAATCAAGCTGCTCGGACAGTGATGAATGTGTATGGCCAACCTTCTAAAACTCTTTATTGTTTACCTTTCAAAGCTAGGAGTTTGTTTAAAATATTAGTACTCGTTTTCTTGGTCATACACAGGATAGCTCCTCATATCTCATGACTTTGTTTAATTGCGTTAAAACAGAAACTGAATTCAGAAAAAAATAAACATACCTGTTCAATCAACATTGGGCATAACCAGTGTCCTGAAAGGTGTATATAGTTTTAAACAGTTACTGTGACTGTGAAAGTGACTTTGCCAGTATCGGACATTGTAAAGCTCAACATAATTTGACTGCATAAAATGTTGCGCTAGATAAATATTTATGACTGATTGATTGATTGATACCATACGCAAACAGTGCGGACCCTGATCAGACGGCTGCTATATAGTGTATAACCAAGTCACCAGTCTCAAACACGAGGACTTCCACTGATTTAAGAGGTAGTAGATGAAATACCGCCACTCTGACGATTCACAAAACATATACAGACCTGTAATCAGACATCACACCACGTTAGAGATATCCCTGACGGGACATTTGACCTTTGGTCTTCACTCTTTGCAATGTACCTTTACCGACGTCATCATTGAATAATCTTTGTGCATTTCAGTCATGTGATGGAAAAGGTGTGAATTACGATGAGACTCTGCGAAAGCGACGACAAACCTCAGACACTTCTTTTGTTTTGACAGCCCATCTTAACATCATTGACAGAGGTAAGTTATATTAACTACTTATGTATAGTCGAACCTCAATATGTCGAACTCGGATAAATCGGACTTCGATTCAACTCGAGTAAAACATTCGGGCCATTCCAAAACTTGCATTACAGAAGTACTCTAAAATTCACCACTGCACAGATCTATAAAGACATGCGACAGCTTAACCCTTCGCTTGCTGAATTTTAAAATACATTTCTCCTTCTATACCCATGCCCTGTTGTATAATTACATATATATTCACTGTGTACAAGTATTCCGCTGTGCAATCACTGCTGTAGAGTGCACTGGTTGCACAATCAACTTGTAAATAGTGCAGACCCTGATGAGACAGCTCCTGCAGGAGCTGTCTCATCTGGGTCTTCACTATTTACAGGTAGGTATATTGACGTGAATAGCAAGCGAAGGGTTAAGGCAGGTCGCAAGTAATGCTCCTGTTGGAACGTCCATCATCACTTTCGACCTGCATTCAAATCGAAAAGGTTTTTAAGTTATAAATAGGCTAACTCAGACTCCCGTTATCTCGTAATAATTTATAAGTTCCCCTTTTTATATGTTCCCTTCAAAAATGAGATCAAGGTTCCACTATATTTATTTTATATCCTCAGTAACCTATATATTCCTTTATTATCCTTCTCATCTAACCTACTTTTTAAATCTTTCACTGCCAGTTTTTGTGGTCTGCTAAAATGTTCATTTTGTTTATATATTTCTTAATATTTGCTTGGACCCTGATGAGACAACGAGTTAATTGGAGTTTCATTTAAATCTAAACTGTTTGCATAGGTAATCACAGATTTAATATTGGCAGCGAAATAGTTCATTTTGAATTATCAGTCTACGAGCCCAGTACCCATATCCCTTTGTTTTCCTTGTCGACTAACCAGTCATCGCAACTTTGAGATAACTCACTTATCACTTTGTTCTCCTAGTCGACTAACGTTATTAGTACAGTGCTCCCTCCCTACAACGGCCCCCTCAATGACGATTCCCTCTTTACAACAACGCATGTCACTGTTTCCGAAACAACAAGGCTCCAGAAACAACTTTTTTCCATCGTATTTTCTTTATGCCTCCATCAAACCCTATGTTGTGACCACTCTTTAGAATAGTCACTTTGTGACGATTCTAAAGAGTGGTCACAACATAGGGTTTGATAGAGGCATAACGGTTTTAGTTCTCGAAATACACCTTATCTGGGGATCTACAAACACTTATGTTTGATTTTCCCTCCCTATAACAACTCCCTCTGAACAACACATACAATCTTCGTATCCGAAAGGGTGTCGTTGTAGAGAGGGAGCACTGTATTTAGAAATAAGGCGAATGTATTTTGTTACAACTACACAAGATGCATCTCAACTGGATCCAAATTGTTTGCGAAGGTTAGCGTAATATCGTAACATTGTAAATATTTTAGTTGGAGACGGAACCTATGTACATTTTAATTCAATGACTAATTACAGAGCCGTCTGGTCACTATTGGATCATGTCCACTTATGTATATATTCATCACTGGTATATTTAAGAACACTAGAACTGCATGAAAATGATTAACACTGTTTGTTGATTAACCCATTACTTCATACACTACTTTTAGGTCCAGTCTCTTTGAATAAAAGAAGTATTTACTAAAGAAAAGAAAGCATTAAGTAGTTTCGAAAAATAAACTGTGATCTAAAGAGCATAGAACAAATGTATCACAATGATTTCAACATTGACCTTTACAGAGGCATCAAAGGGCGGACCACGAGGGAATTGGCTAAAGTGTCCTAGGTTTCCTACTAATACTGTAAACTGTTTAATCCTTCGCTTGCTATTCACGTCAATATACCTACCTGTAAATAGTGAAGACCCAGATGAGACAGCTCCTGCAGGAGCTGTCTCATCAGGGTCTGCACTATTTACAAGATGATTGTGTAACCAGTGCTCTCCACAGCAGTGATTTCACAGCGAAATACTTGTACACAGTGAAGATATATGTAATTATACAACAGGGCATGGGTAAAGAAGGAGAATGTGTTTTAAAATTCAGCAAGCGAAGGGTTAGATGTATATTCAAAATTTGCTGATAGCTCATTGGTAGAAGCATGTACTGATTGGCCCTTCAGGTCAGCCACCACTGACAAGATCGGTTTGTTTCTGGTTGGTCATGCAAAATGTAAATGGCAATCTATAACTACTGCTTATGACTAAACTAAAATCAAAAACATTTTCACCGAATCTAAAGAAGGCTTTATCAATTTAATTTAATGATAGGGCAGCAGAATAACGTACTCAAATACTGCAATCGTCATTTCTCCACCAAACCCTACGTTGTGATAATTCGAGACGACTCTAAAGAGTGGTCACAACATAGGATTTTATGAACAAATAAAGAAGTAATTCTTGAATAATTACGTTTGAATTTACGCATCTTATATGGACCTCTGTCAGGTATTTTAGAAAACAAGTATACGAATTTAGACGAGTGTGACCTTATTTGACAGTCTGTAGCTCAAAATGTAACCCTAACTGACTTGTTTGTTGAAGAGCAAGAACACGTGAATGTAACGTTCAACTGAGGAATAAAGATTAACACATTCCCTCCAACTGGCGCATGTTGAACACCGCTGTAAACGTCACCTTTTGAAATTATTGTGATAAATAGAGCATTCGCTCCACAGGTGCAAATGCTCTATTTATCAAATTGGTTTCGAAGTTTCTTAAAGTTTCCATGTCTCTAAAATTCCTCCTTTTCGGTAGATTTATTCAAAGAGGTTGGGTCTAAAACTTGTCTATGTCAGATCAATGGTCTATAGTGGCTTTAACCCTTTACTCCATAAATACACCTTTCTTTGCATTTGCAAACACAGTCATCTCAGATCAGACGGCTCCTGTAGGATCCATCTGTTCAGGGTTTGCTCAGTTTGCTAATGAAAAACATATCGCCACATTAGTGGTAAAAGGTCGTATCTGACATTTTTTCAGAAAATGACTTTTTTTCATTTTTCAAATCTAATTTATCTGTAGCAACTTCTGTTAAAATATCTAACTTATATTCAAAATACTTTTTGAGATATTGATAAAAAATCAAAGGTCGTATCTGCAAATATGAAAAATACTTCGTGGTAAAAAGTCGTATTTGATGTAAAGTTTGTGGTAAAAGGTCGCATTTGCCAAATACGACCTTTTTCTTCTAATGAATTTATTAAAAAGCCTTACAGTTTAGAATGAAAAGGTCATACATGACAGATAAGACCTTATACCTCTAAATGGTTTTGCATAATGTAATATACGCAACCTTGTCATCAAGCTTGTAATTAGAGAACTGTGTGTGTGTTGATGCCTGTTTTTGTTGGATTATCGCTGAAGTAATTATTTATGAAGGCTCTGTTTTAATAACGCTAGATTGGTGTTCCAACAATGCTTTTATCTGTCATTTAGCAAAACAGAGTGGTTCATAACTGGTCATGAATAAAAGTATTAACCCTTTCCCTGTTCTATGTTTATTTCATTTTTCAGTACTCACTGCATATTCATGGCCAAAATAGCTATAATGAAATGTGGAAGGTGGAACATTGTAGCCATTTTAGAATGTAAAGACAGATCTTTCACAATCTATTAGCAAACAGAGTAGACCCAGATCAGACGGCTCCTAGAGGAGCCATCTGCTCAGGGTCTACTCTGTTTGCAAATGCGTGAACACACATTTATATGAGGGAAAGGGTTAAAAACTCGAAATTGCCATTTCTTTCGTTTCAAATTTAAGAAAGAGGAGCTAAGAAAGTCAATTGGTGACTATTATGACCACTATACTTGCCATTTGTGACACTTGGAAGTTGAAACACAGGAACAAATAAAAGTTTGTTTTGAAGAAGTGACCAAATTTTGACAAAGTGGACACTGGAAGGCAAGTATTGCTGATGCTTGCCTTTAGCAGTTTACTAGCAATTTATTCTTGTTTGATTTCGACCCTAGTAATCAGTGTTAAACCGTCTGGTTGGGAAGAGGGCAGTTCCTATGAATTTGTTGAGTGGGTATACATTGCAATTCGACAGGTTGAACATTATGATGCAGATACACCTGTGACAAATGTGTCCCTACAAAGTGATACCTCAAATCCGCAGACAAATGCATCATGCTCTGACTTTAACCAAGCAACGCCTCATAAACAATCCAATTAGGAGAGCCCGAAAAAGAAACTCTCAAGCCGAAAACGTAAACGAAATGAAACTCTGTGGAAAGCATCAGCGCATAAACGACAGAGATGCCAATGCAAGTCCTACATGTATTTATCAAAGACTGGTAAATCGGTCAAGGAAAGAAGACTTAGTGTACAATAACAAGTCTGCGAGCGTTGTAGATTCAGATGTTGCACTAGAGTTAGTGAGTCAAACAGGCAGAAGATATTTTACATGTATTATGCACTTCCAATCTACGAACGGCAGCGATGTTTTATTTGTAACTTCGAAAACAAAACCCATGGCAAGTCGAAAAGGAAAAGAAAACTGGATAGACACGCTGGACACGTTGGACAGAAAACACAAAGGTGTATTTCAAGGTAGAGGATGAGCGGTCCCGTCAACAAAAATAAGCAGTGACAGAATAGACCTAGTATGCGAACATTTCAACAGAATGGACTCGCATTACACGAGGAAAGAGACAGAAAACAATACCTGATACAGGTATTGTTTTCTGTCTCTTTCCTCGTGTAATGCGACTTGAATATTAAAAAAGATATACACCCGATATACAGACTGGTATATATCAAAAGGCCATACACCAGTTAAGCAAACGATGTACAGACAAATATTCTGTGAGAAATTCAGCTTATCTTTTTTCAAGCCTCAAACAACCAATGTTCCTTGTGTGACAAGTATGAGAGGCATAGGAAAGCCGGAACTGTCATAGATACGATAAAGGCAGACGTTGATAATACATTTGACGAGAGTCAGTTCATCACTGTTGACACATTACAGAAAGTGTCAAAACGCAACCAAGGTCATCCATAGGTGTGGCCCAATAAAGACTCGGACATGTATTACCTATCTCGCTTTCCAATATCGAACCAAAAGAAGGCAGATATGGTACACATTTGTTACAAGGAAATCATACCGCATTGTTTTAGCTTGTACTTCGCAAATTTGTCACCTGACAAAACAATAAGCGGAATACCAGAAAATTCAGAGTTTGAAGACATTGACAGTAATTAACGCACATTAGTTGACTCACAAAGTCTGCTTACGATCTATGTTAACCTTTTCCCTTTTCTGTGTTTATTCCAAATTTCAGTACCTACTGAATATTCATGGAAAAATGGTTATAAGGAAATATGGAAGGTAGAACATTGCAGTCGTTTTAGAAAGTAAAGAAACAGATCTTTTCGAATTCCATTAACAAACAGAACAGACCCTGATCAGACGGCTCCTGTAGGAGCGGTCTGACCTAGGTCTACTCTGTTTGCAAACGCGTGAAAACACGTTTATATGATGGAAAGGGTTAAGCAAAAACGAGTGATAGTTGTTGCTTTCAAATCATGTTTCGAGTTACATGTATATGTATTAAGGCACATGTTGGCTGGCAAAAATAGTAGACTAATAATTGTTATATCTTTTTAACGGTGTTTTGTGTGACTATACCCTTCTGACAAACTCATTACACAATGATAATAATTTAGACTTTTTGTCTCAGTCAGGCATTATAGAATGTATAATCAGGTTCAATCAAAGATCAATATTTTGTTTGAACAGGTAGGTTTTTTAATTATTATTGTTGATAGGTACTGATAGTTCAAAAAGTTCATCCTCCTGAAATCATCCCTCATGATCATGTCATCTCATCATTTATTAGCGCTATATGACCTATTCAGTGTCCTAGTGCCGTAAAACCAAACTCACACACCCAAAATCGGCTAAAATTCACAATAATGTTTTTACATTTGTATAACAAATGCATATTCCGTTTTGAATACAGCATTTATTTTAAATTTAGACTATATTATGTATTATTTGGCAGTGTGAATGGGCATAATTGTTTTCTTTTAAAACAATTTGGTGGTCACTTTATATAAATGTTTTAGGCTAAAAGTAAATTTCAAGATCCGTTGTACATCTGAATCCATTATTTAAATACAAATGCCACACAGATATTTAGAATAACACAGGAACAGGGACATAATTCAATATTTTTCATAAGTCTTGTTTATTTCTGACATATCAGTGAAAACTTAAAAGTATCCGGTTCAGTTTTGCTTAGAAAAGACTTTTATATGCTATTTATTTACATTCATTTGACATTAAATTGTAATGGAAAAAGGTCGTATTTGCCAAATACGTCCTTTTACAAACTACAAATCGATGAAATCGTTGAAATGTGTTTGTGGTAAAAGGCCGTATTTGACAGATAAGACCTTTTCATTTTCTAATATCATGAAAAGATGTATGTGGTAAAAGGTCGTATCTGCAAATTTAATTATAATTAATGACGTAATCAATTTTTGGTGTTGAAAGTATTATCAATATTGAGTTTTCAACATTACACACTAATAGTTAAAATGTCATTTGAATGACTTTCATCCCTGATTTTTCATAAGCAACCAAACCTTTAAACTCAATTTTCTCGAAAGTTTGAAAACTGCACATACGACCTTTTACCACTAACGTGGCGATATATGGTTCTACAGTTTCTGCAATGGTCACATATCTCTGTGTTCATGTGTCATTATAAAACATATTCTGATGAAATCGTTAACTCTTAAATGAATAGTCATGGAGTAATAAATGGTTAAGCCGTTAGTCTTATAAACATTGTACTGTATCACTAGACCTGGTACTGCCGTCAAAGCCTGCATCACCCGCAGTAAAGATTCCTCCTTTAAATATAGAGTGTTCACTTGAAACAACAATGGTTTTGAATGCGGATTTATAATCTTCACAACAGCAGGTGCTAAGTGCTTGTGTGGCGCCGTAAACCGTCGCCCCATACTTCATTCTCAGTGTTGTTATACCTTCTGATCCTTCGAGATAATAAATTTCAGTACTTCTTGTTCCGAAATTTGAATACCGCTTAAGCCGGTGCTAGGGGGCGTGAGCAGTGTTGCACTTTCAATTACTGTTCATGAACAGACTCAATAAATTTCTCATTTTGTGTTGCAATTTTTGCTATCGGGGGATCACCTCCCTTCAGAATTTATTTACTAACAATCTGATTTCCTGAAATCAGTCGCTGCGGTGTGGGCAGAGGTAGGCGAAAATGTTGTAACTTACATTCTGGAACATTCTTTTACACGCATGTCAATGGGCAGTAGGTTGTAATAGTTCTTTATTAGAAAGGATCAGATGAAACATACTTTTACACTTTACGCGACATACTTGTGTATAACTTTGTGGAGATAATTTGTTTACTAGAATGGAATACACTACAGTAAAACCTCTCTATAGAATGGAATACACTATTTATATATCTGATTAAATTCTAAAGGTAGCAGATCCCTCGAAAGCAAAAGCAGCTATGCAAAAAGAGAAACGTTCAGACTCGTCCATGAGAAATTATCTAAAGTGCAACTCTACCCATACCTTTTACACCGGTTTAACCCATTCCCTCATATTGACGACTTTTGACGACTCTGTAAAAGTCACTTTGTGAAACCATTGTGATAAATAGAGCATTTGCTCCTATAGGAGCAAATGCTCTGTTTATCACAATGGTTTCAAACCAAAAAATCTAAAAGTTTCCTTTTCTTTAGTTAGTGCTCCTTTTCGGTAGGTTTATTCAAAGAGATTGTATCTAAAAATAGCCTATGAGGTAATGGGTTAAGCGGTATTCAGTTTTCATAACTAATAACATCTAAACTAATAATCCAGAAGGACCAGAAAATATAACAACACTGAGAACTCTCTTTTAACCCTTTACCCAATAGCCTGTTTCTAGTTTTGAAGACATATGACCACTTAAAGCAGGTTGAAAGTAAAGCAGAATGCGCCTTAAGGCGCATTCTGCTTTACTTTCAGCCTGCTTTAAGCTACCACCTACTAGGATATAGAAAATATTTATTATGCAATATGTTCAGGACTGTATGAATTTGAACTATTTTCTTCAGCGGAGGAATAAATCAAACACGCTAAAAGCCGCTTTCAGGTAAAGGGTTAAAGTGTTGCAAGTGCATCTGGAATTCGTTGATAACTGCATGTTCTCTTAGTCTCACTAGTTTAGTGAATTTTGGGGAAAATTATTCTCTCCAATGTCTTCTTTTCTAACTTGTGTATTGTCTCTTAACCTGACTGATTTTACTTTATATATAGAACCCTCTGGAGAAGCCGATGACATCTCTCTCTCTTGTGCCGACGAGACCATGGCTTACGCAACCATCGCTTCTCTGGTAATCATGTTGCTGATAGCAACAATCATCACTGTTCTCCTCTTCTTACAGGTAATTAATAAATAGTAACCGACACTGTTTTGTTTTATCCCTTTCCCTGTTGTTCAATATTTATATATGAAATAATGACATCATGAATATGTATTAGCTGACGTTTTATAAAAAAGGTTCAATGAAATTATTTGCATCGACACAAAACTGTAGAATCAGATCTTTATCATGTCAAAAGCAAAACAGAGTAGATCCGGATGAGACATCTCCGATAGAAGCCGTCTTATCTGGATCTACTAATTTTGCAAAATGCGTTTATAGGAAGGAAATTGTTAATGTGTTAATACACTTCGAAGAATGCTTTTCACCATTTAGTATCTTTCACGACTGAACATACCCACAATCTGCTATTTCAAAACAAATCTAGTGTACACGTTGTAACCGAAAATGCATTATCGCTCTTTGGCTATCAATATGAATTCTCATTTTGTGAGTATTGTTGAGAAATGTCGTTGAAAAACATTAAGGGAAGCTTTATTATCAATGGAACATGTGTATAATTAAAAGGTGAAAGCCCATTTGAAATAACATTTGAGACTCCATGAGTGATCCTTAGATGATCACTTAACCACATTGTTCAAATAATTGCATTCAATGTAGCCCATGTTGATCTTTAGTTACATGTTAGACCATTTCGTTCTATAACAATGGCTACATGTGGGGTAGATTTTGTCTTCTTGTGTGGTTTAAGTGGAAATTGAGAACGTCCTCCTCACCGAAAGTTACGATTGGATTATAAATTTAATTTGCACGAATTTGCCTTATTTAACCATCTGAGAAAAATTACTGACTACAATGCTCCTTTATACATACTATATTGTAATGACCTATTGACTAAATAGCTCGTTTATACATAATAGATTGTAATGGCCTATTGAACTAGAATGCACGTTTATACATAATAGATTGTAAGGTCTATTTAACTAGAATGTTCGTTTATACAAAACAGATTGTAATGGCCTATTGACTAGAATGCTCGTTTATACATAATATATTATAATGAACTATTTACTAGAATGCTCGTATATACATACTAGATTGCAATGGCCTATTGACTAGAATGCTCGTTTATACATAATACATTGCAATGACGCATTGACTACAATGCTCGTTTATACATAATAGAGTGTAATGACCTATTGACTACACTGCTCATTTATAAATAATAGCTGGCAATGGTTTGCTGACTTAAATGCTCGTTTATACATAATAGATAGTAATGGCCTATTGACTAAAATGGGCAATTAATGACCATCATTGACCTTGTTGTTTGTTTGAACGATCATCATGGATTTATGGCGTTTTCATGTGTGTCGTTTTCATGTATAGACAAACTTTTTAGGTCATGTGTATTTACGTATGAGATATATTGTAAGGTTGTTGAGCTGCATTAAAATGATAACATGCACATATTTTGCGCCATATTATATTTTACTATTGCAATTTTAAGGAAGTTTCACGGCCTATGTCTCATTCATGTTTGAAAACAATTTTATAGATGTTACCAGGTGCGGATCCAGGATTTTAGATTAGGGGTGGGGTGGGGTGGGGTGGGGTGGGTAGATATTTCTTTTTGGAAGAGAGGACGTATATTTTAAGTTTGATGCCACCACTATAGTGTAGTTGTAGTACATGTTGTACAAGAGAGCAATTGGGTGAAGGGAAATAAAAATCAGATTATATCAAGGATTTATTATTTTTTATAAGATGTATATCTTAAAACATTACTCAAAAAGTTATTGGGCACTTTTAGGATTGGAGGGGGGGGGGGCGTAAGTCGGCTTATATTGTCTCCGTCTTAACACGGTACTCCTTGCATATTCATGTAAAAACTAATGGCACCATGTATATGTATTAACAGATTAATTGTTTGATAACACTTGGGTACTGGATGTTTGGTCACTGCAGAAACTGTAGTATTATATATGTATTATATCATGAGCAAACAGAGCAGACCCTGATCAAACGGCTCCTATAGGTACCATCTGATATTGGTCTACTCTGTTTGCAAAGGTGTAGAAAGTTATATGTATGGAGTTAAGGGTTGAAAATCATTAGATGGAAGTGAACATTCCCATAACATATAAAGCAATTTTATTTCCAAAAAACCATGTAGTGTTTTGTAACACCGTCCTTATTAGCTCCTAGGAGATTTGGTAGTAATACAGATAATCGGAAATTGGTGTATTATCGGAATGTTTGACCTTTGGGAATATATATCGGCTTAACACATTCCCTCCTAGACTATTGTATACCAAACCGCTTCGGATAAATCTACAGAAAAGGAGCATTTACGAGAGAAAAAAAGAAAATTTAGAATTGTAAAGTTTTGAAACCATTGTGATAAATAGAGATTTAGCTCATGTGTAGCAAATGCTCTATTTATCACAATGGTTTAAAAAAGTGACATTAGCAGAGGCGTCAAACTGCGTCTGTATAAGGGAATGGGTTAAGCGATATTTCTGCTTTTTCAGTGGCAGTCAAGGAAAAGGAAGCACATGCAAGAAACAAGAAAATAGCGTTCCCTTGCTCAGCTGAGGTCATACATAATGAAGTACGTGTATATGGATGTGAAGAAGAAAGACGACTAGTGTATAACAATCTAAATCTGGTCAATTCAAAGACAGACTGTACAGAAAAACCTCTTTATAACGATCACTAAATTAGTTCATTAGTTGGTATTTAGGGCAGGTGGCTGCTAAAGCAAGGTGAAAGTAAAACAGAACGCTCCTATAGGAGCGTTCTGTATTACTTTCACCTTGCTTTGAGCAGCCACCTGCCTTTAACACAAACTAGTTGGTATAGTTTAGTGGTCGTTATAGAGAGTTTTTACTGTATTCACCTTTTGAGTGTAGGACATGCGTATACAGACAAATGCAGTGTAATACCAAATCAGAGGAATTCTAGAGGAACTATCTGATCCAGATCTGCATTGTTTAAACCTTTTGTAGCAAATGACTCTAAAGTTAAACCACTGATCAGAATCTGCATTGTTTGGCATTCAAAATTGTTTAGCAAAGTTAAGCCTTTTATAGCGAATTGACTCCAAAATTACACCATAATAGGCCATTCCACTTTGAAAATTCTGCATTCAGGTGGTGAACATATTGATGTGTCTCTTTCTTAGAAGAGTGATTCCATAGTTTCTGTTGTGACCTTGACGCCAAATTTTGCTTTTTTGAGAATCTGTAAACTAAATTGTTAAATATACTCGTATTCAATATTAAAGGAGCAAATCATTAAACGGTATTCGGTTCTCATTTACCTTAACCCATTCCCTTATATTGAAACCGTTTTACCCATTCTCTCATATTGACACCTTTTGACCCATTCCCTCATATTGACGCCTTTTGACGCCGATGTGAAAATCAATATTTGAAACATTTTGAAAGATGAAGCATTCATAGGATCAAATAATCTATTTATCGCAATGGTTAGAAAACTACACATTTCTAAAAGAAAGACAGATGACAGCAGTTCCTCTGGAGCTTTCGGCATGACTTTCGCACCGCCTTCATCCATTCCTTCATTTAACACTTTCCATGTCTTCGCAAACAGAGTAGACTCAGATCAGATATTTCCTGAAGGAACCGTCTGATCAGGATCTGCTCTGTTTGCTTATGACATGATATAGATCTGATTCTATAATTATTACCAAAGCATAAAACTCCTTTGAAAGTTTACAGTATAAAAATCAGCTGGTAGATATTAATGATGTCAATTTTTGCTTACATGCAATTTGAACAGGTATAGGGTTAAGCATCCACCTAAAAAGCTCTATTCATTTCTAAAAGTTCAGATAAACGACAATTCACCGTATCACACAATAGTTCTGATTTTATCTGTGTAAACAGTGTGGATCCGATTACCTCTGCATCTCATTAGACTTTAAACCGTTTATCAGTTGGGCAGCATCTTATAAGGCTATAAACCGTTTATCAGTTGGGCAGCATCTTATAAGGCTATAAACCGTTTATCAGTTGGGCAGCATCTTATACGGAACGAGTATAGTATACTTTGGGAAGTGTAGCAGATGGCCTCGTTTGCAAACTACAATTACTACATAAGATTTATAAATAAGACACAACACATTGTTGAACATTAACTGGAAGTTGGCAGTTTCCAATACAAGTTTGTAGAACTCAGCACGTAATCACTATAATCAATGTCCTTATACTGACTTCTTTTGAGGAAAGTCTTTGTTGTTCAAAACATGTTAATTCTAGTACATAGACCATTGGCTCAGTGCTCCTATCACAATTCCTACTCGGCGTCTCATACCATTGGCTCAGTGCACCTATCACAATTCCTACTCGGCGTCTAATCTGGGTCCAGTCAGTTCGCGCTTAGCATAACAACCCATCAATGTAAGGGGATTAAGAATATGACTATAATGTCATAACTAAAACATGCGAGTTGTCTACCTTTTTCATTCCCAGAGTCGGCATCTGTTCCAGATGAAACCAGTGTGACATAAAGCCTAAACCTGAGTGGTTTATCAAGTGGTTTATCACTCAGGACTCAAGGAAGCAATATATGTTCTTCATAATTTATTTCATATCAGCAAAATGATACATTTCTTAAAAACATTGTATTGTTTCGAATGTTTAACTTGCATAATGAATCAGCCAGAGTTTCTTTTGGACCCAGTGTCCACGCGAACCTACAGTTGACTGTTCCTAACAAGTTACAATTGTCTAAGCCTTAAAGAAACACTTATATATTTAAACGTTAGTATACTAACTCTCTGGTACATTCTAATACTGGTTTAAACTGTAAACCTGCACAGGCAGGGAGGCAGTCAGTGGAACGGTTTGAACAAAAGTCCCAAGGAGCTAGAGCCGGATGTTATGGACAGGTTTCAAGCATTTCTGGCAGGTTGCAACACGTTTTGTTTTATGTGAGCATTATACTAATTTTCAAACATTGGTATGAACATGAAACATTCATAGTGAGTCAGCCAGAGGTCCGATTCGATCCGGAGTGAATGAGAGACTAGAGTTGAATCTCCTGTAAAAAGTTCCAAATATCTAAGACATGTTACGTCAATATGTTGTAGGTGTTTTTAAGGATTGGGTGATCGAACCATGGTTTGATCTTTTCGGGGATAACGCCCACCTGAAAGTAGTTTAGCTTATAATCACTAATTCGAATGCATATAAATAAATCATGTTATTACGCGTTTTATTTCGCATTTTGTTGGTAAACAAAACAGTGTCTGCTGCAATTTTTGTTTTAAAAAAAAGACATATTTATTTAAGTGCATGCGTATCAAACAGTTTGGATATCGAAATTGAATTACTCGATAGCTCATCTGGTAATGACAAACTTGTTCGTAGTGTTCAAAGGGCAGAAGATACAGGAAAGAAACAATAAGTATAATGTGACGTGGTGAAAGGGTCAGTGTCGGACAATTAAAATACAATAATCGATTATTCGAACACACAAATATAGGTTGCAGCTTAATGCAGGGTGAACGGATGGCAGAAATCTCTTCTGGGTCTTTCTGCAAGACTTCCACAGACTGAGTGTCAAGCAGCTTGAATCTTGAGACACACAGTTACTCGACCAGCTGCCAGTGTCGCATCAGTTTGGATCCAGATGAGACGCGTTTCATCGAGATCCAAACTGTTTGTTACTATAAACATTTCATTAAACAAAAATAAACAAACAATGAAAACTGAAAATTGTAGCAGACGACAAAGTTTGCAGACGAAAACTTAAGTTTTGACATTGAAAGAGCGATTTATACACAGGCGAACGGGGGATAACGTCAGACGTACTGCCAAATGTTGATATACTTGTTAGCACTTTCAGTCTAATTCCAGTTTTAGAGTGGGTGGTTGTGCAGTTTCTTTATCAAAAGATAATTCAACTGTAAAAAAGTTGGGTCCTGAAAAATGTTCGTGGATCTCATCTGTATCCAAACTGTTTGCATATGATATAACACACCCGTTTTTTCCGGCACTGAAGGGGTTACACAAATTCAACGGCTTTTCAAATTCTTCTTTGAGTATATTACATGCTTACCATTGTTGAAAATAATAATTATGCACCGGTATTATGTGCTTTTGTAACTTTAAAAAGAGATTAATGTTTCCTTGTTTACAATGCTACTGGTGTCTTCGTTCCGCTTTGAAGATTGCGAAGCTATAAATAATGATTTAGTTTAATACATTTACATGCTATCTCGATGTATATTCCTGTACAGCAAGCAATCTGCATATAGCTGTAGTGACAATCGTATTCTATATCTTATAAACATCTGCAATTGCTTATCACATACAGATGTCATGGAGGCATTGAAATCAGTCAGTTAGCATTAGACGTGTTCAAAATGAAGTACAACTGGGAAAAGGTTTTTGGTGAAAAGGCTATAATCATGTACTTTCAGCGGTTCATGTGCTCATGCTTCTGTACAAAATAGCTAGGAGCAGTCCGTTGTACTTGTCTTATATAAGTCAACACTTGTTGTGTCTGCACATGTACATGATCCCTCCAAATACTGTAAATGCATACAGTTCACACGCACTATAACATGTATGCTATATAAGCCTGGGTTTAGTTGTGTCTGGGACATCAGTTTGTTCTGTTGGAGCTGTCTGACCAGGGTCTGTTATGTGTGCTTATGAAACAATATACATGTACAGTAATATTCGATTAATTGAATTTAAATTTTCTGTATAGAAGAATGTATACCCTTTTAGGCAGGTGGCTGCTTAATGCATGGTGAAAGTCATGTAGAAAGCTCATAGAGGAGCTTTCTGAATGACTTTTATCATGCATTAATCTGTTATCTGTCTTAAAGATCGATAATACTACGTATTGTAGCGTTAATCTAACTTGTATTCGTGGTGTGGTTGTTTCTTACATGAATACTCATGGAGTAAAGGATTAACAGGGTGTTAAACACATATGACGTGTAGTATAGTGGTAATAAACATATTGCATTCACAGTTTGGCATGTGTATTGATATTAAATAAGGTCTTCATTGAAACATAACATGGCACACGTTTTAAGTAGTAAAAACAAAGTACATATAGTATATACATGTAACTGGTACTAAATTAGAGACAGGGCATTGTACTTTTATTTGCAGCTTTTTTGAATTACCTTTGCATACTCATAAATATTAATGAGAACATTAAAAATAGTAAAAAACATGTATACAAATAACGTAAATAATGTAAACTATTCACTTTTTGTCCTACAAATATCAGAAAACAACTTAAAATGCAGTTTAACATGATGACAAACTCCTCAGAAAACAAAATATCAAATTTGAGGAACAACATTATTTAACTCTAAGTAACTTTTTAAATGTTTCCATAGTAACCATTCATTTCACTATGTTCACACATATTTTGTTAGTCGACACCTACCTGCAACAATCTTCCATATCACAGAAAGTTTTTGTGCTAACTGTATATAACTGGTACCGAATTAAAGCTAAGACATTGTGCTTTGGTTTAAAGGCTATACTAAGGAATTACCTTCTTTGCATACACATGATTATTAACGAGAATAATTAAAAGATAGGAAAATAATACAGAAATAATGTAAACCTCTAAATTTTTATCCTACCAATATCAGAAAACAACTTCAAATGTAGTTTAAATTGATGACAAACTACTCAGAAGGCAAAGTATCTAATTGGAAAAGTAGTAAAGTCAAGCAGGCAAAGCCACATGCAAGACGCATCCACCACCAAAACACCGATAGACAGCATGACACACACACACACACAACCACACACCTAAACGCACACACACATACGAAATGAACACAGAAAACACCAAAAGACACACAAGAAACAGGGACAAACGTTCCACAACATGAACAAACCACAAGCACAAAGACGCAAGGCAAACAAAAGGAAGGGTGACAAAGAGAGTACCGCCTTGGCACGGTCAGCAGCAAAAACACCACTGGGGGTTTAAACCGGTTTACGGACGTCCTAACCTCACACTTCTCTCAAAGTCACCCTAGCTTTACAAATATTGTAAATAAAGGTATCCCCGCTGGACTTACCCACAACATAGACGACGGTGAACACAGGACAACATGTAAAACATAGCATAATAACTGTGACAATCCGTCAAATATGTACTCAATGGCTTTGCTGAAGTCAGAGCACCTGCAGGTAAGCCGTTAAGGGCACGACAGGGAAAAAATAATACATGAGTCTGGTAAGCTCCTCCTGTATCCAAGTTTAAGAGTATACCATCATAGAGTACTACCCTCGGCCTGTCATCGCGCAAGCAAAGAGGGAAGCGTAGCTACCGACTGTAAAAGGATCGATAACCAAACATGCAGTGTGTTGCAATATAATAGGATCATAACCTTTCTTTTTAAATTTTTTAATGCGTTTTATAAACAAATCATGAAAATGGATATGACCCCGAATTTTCCTAAGTTTGTAGATAACATCCCCATAAAATTCTGGTTGAGAAATGCCTTGTCGCAGTAACGTCCGTAGATTGCAATTATATTTACTAATGAGAGGTAAATTTCGATAATAAAATTTAGAAAAGGTTTTCCGAAGTTTGTGATATCTGTAACCTTGCTTAAGAAGTTTATCAGTTATAACTAAATTACGTCTGTTAAAATCTTCAAGCAAAGAACAGGCTCGGGCAAACCTAATAAGTTGAGAAATATAAACACCATAAGATGTAGAACGCGGCACATCCCCATCTAGAAAAGGATAATTAACAATTTTAAAATTAAAATCTTCTCTTTTATCGTATACTTTGGACGAAACTTTATCATTTGTAATTGAAAGATTCAAATCTAAAAATGAAGCATTAATGTCAGATTGATTAGCTTTGTTTAAAGACAGTTCTTTTGGGTAGATTGAAGAAACCATAGTATCAAAATAAGGATTATCTAAATTCAAAATATCGTCTAAATATCTTGAAGTTTTATTAAAAGCATTCACAATATCGGTCTGTGTATCAGGTTTTAAGCTAAGCATAAAATCCCTCTCGTAGCAATACAAAAACAAATCTGCAACAAGAGGGGCACAATTTGTACCCATGGGTATACCAACAACTTGACGATATATGGTATCTCCATAACGCACAAATATATTATCTAAAAGAAAGGTAAGAGATCTACAAACATCAAGGCAAGTCCACATTGTGTAATGTTCAACTTCTGAATTCGAAAAGAATGAACTTTGAACATTACAAGCAATGAACATTTTGTTTTCTCTGGCAAAGGTTTTTTCTATTAATTTAATAAGTAAATTGATACCCAAACAATGAAGTGTATGTAACATTGTAACGGTAACATGGTAACCGATCTTTTTACAAATTTTGGAAATTTGACATCTAACCGTAGTACTCCGCTAGATCTCAGGGACAAATTGTATAGCACTGATGGTGATATATCTGTTTCCTAGGCAACCATTCTAACCTCATTGTTCATATTACAGAGTGTTTAAATACCTGCAACATACAAAGATATTGCGGCCTACTTTGGCAATAATTATAAATGATTTAAACTTATACCTGGTAGTTGATGTATGAATCTTAATGTTTGGTTTACTTTATGCAAATTATCATGTTTGCATCCTTATGTCAGACAGGTCGCACGCAGCATGGACATGGTTAAATATATTCTGAAATGGGTGATCCTTCGAAAGCAAAAGTAGAAATGCAAAAAGAGAAAATTGCAGACTCGGTTTTATTGAGTCTGTTCATGAGTAGTTATAAAAAGTGCAACACTACTCACGCCCCGTAACACCGGCTTAAGCAGTATTCAATTTTCAAAATTTATAACATGAAGACTAATTATGATCATGAAGGACCAGAAAATATAACAACACTGAGAATGAAGTACGGGGCGATGTTTATTCAAAAGTTCTATACTTAATATGCATAACACAAACTATATAGTTATAATAAAATATGGAAGGTTGAATATTGTTGTCATTTTAAAAAGTAAAGAAGCAAATATTTCAAATTCCATCAGCAAGCAGACTAGACCCTGATAAGACGGCTTCTATAGAATCCGTCTGATCTGGGTCTACATCGTTTACAAATAATTGAAAACACGTTTATATGAAGGAAAGGGTTAGTTGACTTATAATAAAATTTGAAAAAAATGAAAGTTTCGTCATTCCAGACAGCGTACAATCAGCTATATTCAATTATGTAAGCAAATAAACAAAGCAAATAAAACCAATATCAGACTGCGTTTGTCTGATATAGGTATACACTGTTGGCAAAGAAGTGGTGTAAAGTGTATATTTATGAGATTAAGTGTCCAATAAACCGTGGTGATGGTTAAGGGTGAAACGGTACACTACCCTCACGGTTCGGTTCAATTCACGGTACATGAGCTACCGCCCGGTACATGTTCGGTACGTAACTTTTTATCTTGCAAACATAATGTTTGATGAAGCTTAACAACAAAAACCCATTCTGAATTAACTTTGTAAAATTCTTTTATTTTGACTAGAATCAGTATTTGCCATGGCTAGCAGTGATGATGATTAATCGCTTAAAATTACCCCCTCTCAAAATTTAAGAAAAATACACTTAAACTAATGTAATGCTGACCATGTCATAGACTATTAATTTATTTTATAGTTCTTTAAATACAAATCGCCTTTTATGGCAAACATCACTATCTCTTCAACTGGAACTTTAAAAAACCCAATAGTATATATACCAAGCATTGCATACAGTGGAGATATAATAAGATATCACTGACAGAAGTTTCCTTATCAAGGACTGCACTGATATCTGTACTTTTTCGTTTTTGTCGTACCCTTTATTACTTTTCTACAGTTACTCTGTTTGCAGCTCAATCATTGAGTACACTAGCGGTGGATGGATACAGTTTGTTCACTTAAATGTTTTCGTTATACATGCACTTTACCACTGTATTTGCCATCGCGGTTGTTGTAAATTAGTCGGAGAGGGGATACGTTTGTCTTTTAGAGTGGGGATGGAATAAGTGTGAGGTTGGGCGCCCATAAACCGGTTTAACCCCCAGTGACTTTTGTCACTGACTGGCCCAAGGCGGTACTTCCATCTTCCCCCTATTGCATGTTTGTTTTGTCTTTGTGCGTCTCTTGATGTTTTTATAGTTATGTACATTTGCTGTTTCCTTTTGTTACTGTTCGGGCGACTGTTTGTTCTGTATATGGTGTTTTTGTACTTTTCTCTATAAATATCATACAATATTGAATACTGTGAATGAGAATTGAAATTGAGCCTCACTATAAGATTTCCAACCAAAGTGCATTGCAGACAGTGTAGACCCAGAGCAGCTGTCACATTCAAATGTCATATTTTGACAAGGAATTTCATCTGGGTCCACATAGTTTGCAATGGACTATGATTGCAAATCTCAGAGCAGAGTAAGAAGTATATTATATAATCATACCCAGCACAGTAAGGATTAATAACACCCCGGCTTACTCTGCGTGTTTGGCAATTACAATCAAAGTTTACGGTATGTCCGCGAAACAAAGCCTGCATGTTGCATTTCCGTTCTTAGACCGGCCTTCCCGAAAGCCAAAATACTTCCAAACTTTCGACCTGTAGGTCTACCGTGCACCCTCCCCCAACACTTTTTTTCATGGGTACCAAAATGTTCAGAAAAATGTCCTGATCAGAATTGCGAATGTACTCAAACTTAAATTCTTTTAGGCTATGTGTATTTTAACCGTTTCCATGCCCCCCCCCCCGGTTTTCGTAATGATGACCCATACCTACAAGTCAGCTTTTGTCCTAAAACTATAAAACTGGTACCAAATGGAAGATAAGACATTGTTCTTTTATTTCCAACTTGTTTGTTTTATTTCAAATTACCTTATTTGCATACTCATGGGTATTAATGAGAACATTAAAATAGTAAAAAAAGTATAGAAATACCGTAAACTTTTCATTTTTTTTATCCTACAAATATCAGAAAATAGCTTCAAATGCAGTTTAACATGATGACAAAACCCCTAGGAAAGAAAATATCCAATTTGAGGACCGTATCATTAATTTTAACCTCAATTTTTTTGTTTGTCAACAAAATTAGTTATATATAAATATACAGTAAAACCTCTCTATAACGGTCACTACATTACATCAAATATTTTGTGTTAAAGGCAGGTAGCTGCTTAAACAAGGTGAAAGTAAAATACAACGCTACTACAGTAGCGTTCTGTTTTACTTTTACCTTGCTTTTATCAACCACTGTCCTAAATACCAACTAATTAACACAAATTAGTGGCCGTTATAGAGAGGTTTAACCGTACAGGAATTATAAGAAGATTAATGTGGACTGTTCCCATACCAGAATAATAAATTTTTGTTGGTCGTTTCCAGTATATTTCTGATAAATAAAATTTGGTCTGATGTGACACTGAAAACAAAATCGATTGGGAATCGGAATCGGAACCTCAAACAGAGTCGAAATGAAGATGAATGCACTAACAATGTGCACGTAAGTATGCAAACCTGATAAAATGGCCTAGTAACTTATTGTGTGTGTTTTTTTAAACGGGTGTACCGTGTTTCTTTTTCTAAACTCTTATGTTTTGAACAACAGATAATTGAAAAAACATACTAGAATATCGCCTCCGTATTTTGCAGAAAAGAACCAGACAATTCACGACCAGGTTTTATACCGTAAAATCAAACGGGTAAAAAATAACCGATAAATTAATTTGTGTTTGCCGAATGCAGAACAGTTTCGGTTTGAAATTAGTCTCGACGAACCATTTCTTGAATGTTTATTTCATGCATTTCATATAAACTTTGCACACTAATATGGGCGGGGTCAGTCTTTTACAGATATCGCGGAGGGGTCACTGTTTTTCACAGGGAGTCGGTATTTTTCAGATAGGGGGTCATTTTTCTGAAGAATAGTGACCGAGGGTCAGTATTCTATAGGTTCACTTTACTTCGTTACACAGGATATCGCCACGCGTGGACTATTTAAGCGGGCAGTACTTAGACCCCCTTTACCTAGAGCGGAATAGTGGTTTGTCTTAATTTATGTTTTCGTCACGTCATTGATAAGATATTTCTCAATGAATACGAATAAAGGGACGACGACTGTTTTATTCTTGAAATATTGTTCTGTTATTGCAAAATTTGGCCATTCCTCTAAAATTTAAACACATTTCAGTAAGTACCGAAATCTACGATCCAAATATGGGGCCGAAAAATTAATGTACATAATATCAATTATAAACTGTCTTTGTGTGAAAGTGTCATATTCCAAATACTATGAAGCACAAACTGCGTGTTGCACAAACTATCAGCTTTATGGCTAGCCTGAATTCAAGTCCGAGTGTTCTAAGGTCTGTGTATGTCTGTGTGTGTCTATGTATGAGTATATGTGTCTGCGTGTGTGAATGTGTATATGACCGTCTCTGTATGCGTATATGACCGTCTCTGTATACGTGTGTGTGTGTGTGTGTGCGTGCGTGGGTGCGTGTATGTCTGTCTGTCTGTGTCTGTGTGTATGTCTGTGTGTATGTATGTCTGTGTGTATGTATGTCTGTGTGTATGTCTGTGTGTATGTCTGTGTGTGTATGTCTGTGTGTATATCTGTATGTATGTCTGTGTGTGTGTATGTCTGTGTGTATATCTGTATGTATGTCTGTGTGTGTATGTCTGTATGTATATCTGTGTGTATGTCTGTGTGTATGTATGTCTGTGTGTATGTATGTCTGTGTGTATGTCTGTGTGTATGTATGTCTGTATGTCTGTATGTATGTCTGTGTGTATGTCTGTGTGTATGTCTGTGTGTATGTCTGTGTGTATGTCTGTGTGTATGTCTGTGTGTATGTATGTGTGTATGTCTGTGTGTGTATGTATGTGTGTATGTATGTCTGTGTGTATGTATGTCTGTGTGTATGTATGTCTGTATGTATGTCTGTGTCTGTGTGTATGTATGTCTGTGTGTATGTCTGTGTGTATGTCTGTGTGTGTATGTCTGTGTGTATGTATGTCTGTGTGTATATCTGTGTGTCGTTATCTATTCTTTTCACTCAGTCTCAATGGGAATCAATAAAATAATGAACTGTCTCTCTGTCTGTCTCTATTTCCGTCTGTCTGTCTGGTTGACCGTCCCTCTTTCTCTTCTGACTGTGTCTGGCTGTAGTTTGTCTGTCTGTATGTCTCTCTCTGTATGTCTCTCTGTCTGTCTCTTGTCTGTCTCTGTCTCTTTATCTGTATATGTCTCCGTCTATCTGTGTCTCTTCCTCTGTGCGCATGTCTCTCTCTCTGTCTCCCTGTTCTCTCTGTCTCTCTTATTTACTTCTTGTATTACAATAAGAATTAAGGACACTTAATGCAATAGAACCAGAATTATTGAATCTTTTCCTAGGGCATTGTAAAGCAGTATATATTCTAGTTCTTGTTTTTGATTATTAAGTCGTTAAGGTAACGCACCATAAATCTACATTTTCCACCCATACTGATGACACTTATAACAATCTTAATAGTTAGACATATATATATATATTGAAATGAAAATTGAATACAGACGCAGTGAGCCGTACTATATTCATGTACTCGTACATGTTCATGTTATATCAATGTGGATAATAGATACATAGATAACACACATGAAACCGGATATACCCTTACTGACCAATATTGATACACAAAAGAACATTTCAACATTGTGCACTTTATGTATAGACATCAGTTTGTTTGAACGCATGTGGCTGTGAATTCAAACCGAAGTCTAATCCAGAATTCGATGGCAGCAAGTCCATGTAACAAATCCAGTAACTTTCTTGATCACTTCTAAACTTCCAGATTTTCATAGTTCTATATACCTTTTACCTGAAGAATATTTATATATGTTCATGTATTAGTTTAGAAAGGTTAACATTTACTCCAAGGATGCGAGTTGCAAAACCATGATAATAGATATATTCCATATTAGACGTTAATTTACACGAAATTTCGTCAGTATCCAAATGCACGTCACTGAGGAACTGAAGTAGCCAACATCTAATGATCACGTTAGATGCAAAATTACTTAGCATGCAAAGAGGTAATTCTACAAATTTGGTGTATTGCTTAGGTCAGAATTAATAATGCATAGGTCCGCTCGACTATTATTTATAACAATATCAGTTTTGGTCATATATATAAAGCAATAGTTATTGGCAGTCTTGTATGTATTGCATTTACTCCAAATAATTGGACATGCAACCTATAGAAACAGCATAGTCCCAAATTAGAAAGTAGGCAGAAATAAAATATTTTTATAACATAACTCGTGGCTTCAGCGTGACGTAACGCTATCATATATATTTTGATATTCACGGGCATATATTCACTAGTGAATAACGTTCGAACGACCTAACTGTATTCATACGCGCTGTTAAGACAAACAACCTGGCGGACCGTGACCTACATGTCAACGATTGAGTCACAATAGATGGCAAAGGGCTGTTGGCACTTGCGCCTTAATTTCGACAAAATAATACAAATTATAATCGCTGTCAGTAAATACCTGTAAGTAGCTGGTAAGACCTACCAGCTACTCTAACCCAAACCATCCATTCTTAACATTGCCACCAATTTACACTTTCTTCACCGCATGTCATTTTGTTTAAAAGAAATCCTGTAGGAATCAACAAATTATCATCTACGCCGTTACGTATTATCCAGAAAACAGGTCCCAATCCAAACAAGAAGCAAACCACAGTGCACGCAAATATATGATTCAAAAGGAACATTTAACGTCCCGGCAAATCAGATAATGCAGATTTCTACCCATAAAATATCTCGTCAATCAACAACTACAGTCATCTGAATTCAGCACAGCACACACATGTATATTTCAAATATGTTATACTCCAAAACAGCTGATCGCGAAATTCTTCCTCCTGTTCCAACAGTTTTATGCAACAGTTCGTACTGAATCTTTAGTCCATTTCATTAAACTTTTTCACTGAATTGGAATCGAGTTTTTCAGGGTGGAAATGTCCATCTCCATGTGTATACAACAATGATGAATGGCTTAGTATACCAAATCGAAGGCGCATTTTAAACCCCATTGACAGTGAGATACATGTAGGCAAACTGTATGTGGTCTTCATTTAAACCAGGAGCAAATGGTGCATTTTACACATACAATGACGTCATAATACCTCGTGTTTGTAAGTCGAAACTATAACTCAACTTTATTTTGACGTGTTTCTGTAGGTTTTTGTTATTATAATCTATCACAGTCAAATTGAATATCAGAGAGGTCTAAATTCGATCCTGGTTGAAATGGCAGTAAGTCAATAAACAGTTGGAAATGGTAGACCTTCTTTGTCCAAGTTACTTAGCGAACCTAATGACACCTTTCATTCATCATTTCTATATGTAAGGAGAATTTATAATAATCAATGTTACTGCTGAAATATTCGATGCAAAAACATACGTGTTTGTTATGTTATAAATAGAATCTTGTATTTGTGTTCATCATTATTGAATTTATTAAATGAGCCTTTTTTAAACGATAAAAAAACTCGCTAAAGCTCGTGTTTTTATCGTTTTAAAAAGACTCATTTAATAAATCCAATAATCAACAACACTGATGTTTACAAGATCCTCTATATACAGCTTAAATGAAGAATTATTCATGTGTTAACCCTTTTTGCCTGCTAAGTGCAACCTAACTGGTGTTAGCAACAGTTCGGATCCTGAAGAGACGCTGAGTAACTTGATCTGGGTATACACTTTTTGCACAGGCGTAGAAAGTCGTGTTTATGGAATAAAGGTGTAGAGCTAGATCAGAAGGTGCTTATAGCAGTCGCGTGACCAGGGTCTGCTCTGTTTGCTTTTGGTATGATATTGATCTGATTCTACAGTTTTATCAAGACAAAAATAATCCCTTGAAACGTTTACATTATCAAAATTGAGCTGATAAATATTGCTGCTGCAATACTTATAGCATGAATACTGGAAAGAGAAAGGGTGAAAGATATACTAGGGGCGGGTGGGGGGGGGGGGGGGGGTAATGGGGTCTACCATGCCACCCCTTTAGACTTTTTTCTTGGGTACCAAAATGTTTAGAAAAGTCTCCTGATTCAGAATCGCGAATGTACTCAAGTTTAAATTATTTATTCTATGCGTATTCTAACCGTTTCAATGGCAAACCCCAGTTTTCGTATTCATGACCTATACCTGCAAATTTGCCCATATCATAGCCAGTTTTTGTCCTGAACCTATAAAACTGGTACAAAATGGAAGATAAGACGTTGAGCTTTTATTTCCAACTTGATTTTTTAATTACCTTATTTGCATACTCATGAATATTAATGAGAACATTAAAAATAGTATAAAAATATAAAAAAAAGTCTAGAGGTGCACGGTAGACCCCATTGGCACCCCGAGTACTTGTTAGGGTTTCTGCTTCTTTAGCTTATAGGGGAATATTATTTAAATTCTGAAGAGTGGTGATTCCCCGAAAGCAAAAATTGCAACACGAAAGGAGAACATTGCAGACTCGGTTTTATTGAGTCTGTTAATGAGCAGTAATTAAACGTGCAACACTACTCACGCCCCTAGCAGCGGCTTAAGCGGTATTCAATTTTCAGGACAAAAAGTACTGAAATTCATGATCTCGAAAGATCAGAAAGTATAAAAGCACTGAGAATGAAGTACAGGACGACGTTTTACGGCCGCCACACAAGCACTTAACATATGTTGAAGGGAGGTGATCCCCGAAAGCAACAATTGCAAAACAAAAAGAGAAAATTACAGACTCGGTTTTATTAAGTCTGTTCGTGAGCCTTATTTTGTGAAGCATCCAATGTATTTGAAAACGTTTCTAGACTTTGAAAAGCTGAACATCTGAAAAATATTTTCACCCATTCCAGTCAGTTCATTTTTGATCTGATCAAAGATGATAACTGTTTTTTAAATCGTTGTTTAACTATGCACGTAAGTGTCCCTTTTTATAACTTAATTTTATTTCCTCTCCTCTTATTGCAGTATTTGATACAACGCTTAACAGCAATCACATGGTTATACTAATCCATATAGTGTTTACATACAATGTTTAAATTTGTGATGTTATCTGTATGTCATAGAACTGTGATAGTCTCTTATAATTATTTCTAGAATGGATGTGTACTCAATCTGCTATGTATTGTAAAGTTGTTGCCGTATTAGGCACACAGATGAGACTCAAATAAAGAAATACATTCTGTTTGTCCTCTTTATGAGGTTCAGTCGCCTGTTCAAAGCTTTTGCTCAATTATCCGGCACGAGCATGATTCAGTGAACTAATTCAGTTTCAGCTAACCAACCCAGTTAATGTGAAAGTTACAATCCGAATAGAGGTAACACCCAAAGTAAATGTGAGATAAACCCTTATCTCACTGTGAAAAAAATAATGTCTGCTGTTTGGATATGATGCACATATGATGCACTTTGGATATGATGCACTTTCAACTACTTCTGATTCGATAAAGCTTTTTTCAGAATCCAGTTTTCAAAAAGGTTGGATTCTGATGAGACTACTATTAACTTGACGTTTCATCTCGATTCAAACTGATTGCAAATCAGGGCTAGGTCGCTGAAATATATGTTCGACTGCACCTGTGCTTATCTTAAAAGCTGATACACAGGCCGATATTGTTAATGCTTTTAATAAAACTTCAAGGTATTTAAATTTGGATACTTCTTATTTTGAAACTATGATGTCTTCAATTTACACAAAAGAACTGTCTTTAAACAAATCGAATCAGTCGGACATTATAGCTTCATTTTTAGATTTGAATTTTTCCATCACAAATGATAATGTTTCGTCCGAAATATACAATGAAAGGGAAGATTTTAATTTTAAAAGTGTTAATTATCCTATTCTAGATGGAGATGTGCCCCGTTCTACATCTTATGGGGTTTATATTTCTCAACCTATTCGGTTTTCCCGAGCCTGTTATTTGCTAGAAGATTTTAACAGTCGTAATTTAGGAATAACTGATAAACTTCTTAAGCAAGGTTACAGAAGTCACAAACTTCGGAAAACGTTTTCTAATTTTTATTATCGAAATTTACCACTCATTAGTAAATAAAAACACAACATAAACTACCTACAATGTATTGCTTAGCGAAACTACACAAAACACCCATATAAAGCGCGTTTCGTTGCAAATTCAAGCCCTTGTACAACTACTATACTTTTAACTTCTTGTTTAACTAAGATAAAACATGTAAAATTATGTTGTGGTAAGACGTATTAAAAATCTGGTATAAATCTCTTCTGGTCTATTAAAAACTCTTCAGAAGTCTTACACAAACTTAAGAACAAAATGCTTCTTGCATCCACTGTAAGCACATACGATTTTTCTACTTTTTACACAAACCGTGTTCATGATGTAATTAAAGATTAACTTACTAGCTTAATCAAAAAATATTTACCGGAGAAAAACATAATTTTTGGCATGTTATCCTGAACAAGCTTTCTCTACTGACGAGCCAATGAAATAGTTCACAAATTGGTCTTGCTCAGAAGTTTGCGAATCACTAACCTTTCTTCTGGATAACATATTCGTACGTTATGGGGATGCTATATACCGGCAGGTAATTGGTATTCCTATGGCTATGAATTGTACACCACTGGTCGCCGATTTGTTTTTATAATGCTATGAGAGATAGTTCATGTTGAGTTTGAACCCACAATCACAAGATGTCATAAAAGCCTTCAATGATACTTCTCGATATTTGGATGATATTTTCTTCTTAGATAATCCTCTCTTTGTAGTTTTGATTCCTACCATTTATCCAAAAGAACTCAAATTGAATAAAGCTAACCCTTCCGACACATATGCGGCTTTTCTCTATCTAGAGCTTCAATTGACAATGGAATGATTTCTTCTAAATTCCAGGGCAAAATAGACGATTTTGGTTTTAATATTGTAAATGTCCCTCACCTTGATGGAAATGTTCCCCGTACCCTTTCTTATGGGGTTTATTTATCTCAACTTATTCGTTTTGCTAGAGCTTGTTATTCTGTTGACGATTTTGATAGTCGAAATCTCAGTTTAACTGAAAAGCTGCTTAAGCAAGGATATAGATATCATTAACTAATAAAAACATTCTCTAAATTTTATTATCAAAATCTCTTGGACATACTCATTTTCTCACTTTGTTCACTCAACACATTAAACTATCATTAAAAAGGGGTATGATCCTATGGTACTACAACATACTGCATGCCTGGTTGTCAACCCTTTTACAGTTGACAATCACGCTGCCCTTTTTGCACGTACGCTGAAAAGAAAGTTTTAGTAATCTATGAAGACGACCTCTTGAATCCAGAAACGTTTTTGTCGTACCCTTCATTACTTTTCTACAGATACTCCGTTTCCAACTCAATCAGTGCACTAGCGGTAGGTGGATACAGTTGTTTCACTTAAATATGTTTTCGTTTTACATGCACCTTACCACTGTATTTGTCATCGCGGTTGTTGTAGATTAGTCAGAGTGGGGATACATTTATTTACACTGTTTGTCTTTTAGGGTGGGGTGGAATTAGTGTGAGGTCGGGCGCCCCATAACCGGTTTAAACTCCAAGGGACATTTGTCACTGACCGTTCCAATGCGGAACTTCCATCTTCCCCCTATTGTTTGTTTGTTATGTGTTTGTGCATCTCTTTATCTTTTATATACATGTGCATTTGCTGTTTTTCGTCGTGGTGCTGTTTGGAAAGTGTTTTGTATGCACAGATAGAGATGTAACCTTTACCCTACTGAGCAAATAAGTTTACACAATTTTAACCGACTATATTTTCAAAACAAATCAGGCTATAATCAGTATGTCTACCAAACCGCAATCTGGGTGTCAAACAGTTTGGATCCTGACGAGACAATGATGTACCCAGCGTCTCGTCTGGATTCAAATTGTTGCATAGGAAATCACCTACCCGCTCGCAGTATCTTTAAGGCTAAAGTGATAAGTGGCTAAAGTGATAAGTGAGGACTCCATCATTTAATTGACTTTAGCGGACATAAGTGAGGACTCCAACATTTAATTGACTTTGGCGGACATTCTAACTGGAGAAATAGCTTCACGAGGCATACAGCTTTCCCACAATGGCAAACTGCTGTTAAAAGATAACCTCCTGTCGGTGGCGTTTTAGTTTCAATGTATATTCCTTGATTTAATGATAAAGGTTTCATATGGTGTGACTAAAATATACTGTTTTACGGTCTAATGCATTTTTTAAATAGTTACACACATTTATTGTTGAAATATTGTGATGTTCTATCAAATGAAATATATACAGTAACCAACGTTTTGTTTACGACTTCTATGTACATTCAAACTCTATTGTTCGAATGCTCATATACGTACCACTATTGATCTTTAAAACAGGTGGCAGCTTAAGAGCTTTTTGCATTACCTTCACCCTGCAATAAGCAGTCATTTGCCTACAAAGACATAAATTCTCTATTACTGAAATTTCGTACTATCGTGTTTTTACTGTATATGTAGTTTTAATTATATACATAAATTTGAAATGAAGTAGATGATACATGTTTGCTTTTATAATAATATGCGTTAGCGAAATAGCGAATGGATTATGGGGCGAGGTAAAAAAATTGAAACGGTTAGGTAGTCTTCATATCTATCCGCGTCATTTGTGACCATTACCACGCTAACGAATATAAAAACATTGATAATCCTATTTACTGTAGTTATTTCGTTAGATAAGTCGGCTACAATTGGTAGATCTGTGTACGAAGGTAAGTGCGTATTATCGATATTTAACCCTTTCCTTGTTGAATATGAATATTCATGTAGTAATAACATCGTGAATACTTATATTTTTCTATAAGGACATATGTACACAGTGTGATTTTGATATTGCTAGAAACTGTCGAGTCAGATCTATTTAAGTTTCACAAGCAAACGGAACAGATCCTGACCAGACGGATCCTATAGTAGCCGTCTAATCTGGATATACCCTGTTTGTAAAGGTGTGAAAAAATGTATGACGGAAAGGGTTAAGACAGGAGCTTAAAGCAGGGTGAACTTTATACAGAAAGTTCCCATGGCAACTCAAGTTCTTTATTCTTCTTATTAGATAACATATGTGAATAGATGTGTCTTGGGGAAAACCATTACTTGTTTATTTCTTGAGATACTTCTTTTTGAAACCTTAACCCTTTACTCCAAAGTTTGTGTTCAGTACCGTCTGCTGTGATATAGAAAATGTATGGAGTGGAACTATCTTTTGAGAGTAGGAATAGATTGAATGCGTTAAAATGAGTACATATGGAGTAAAAGGTTGAACTTGTGTCTCATTCCAAGAAGAGATGCTAACAGTTGATTAAATCTGTATAAAACAGCCACATGAAATAACAGACGCTCATATTGGTACATGTATTTCGTTGTCTTTCAAATGAGTTCAAAGCTACGACCGTACTGTTATTCATTTAATTCATATTAACCATTTTCATCCTAGTATCATATATTGACCCAATTTAAAAACGGTGCAGACCCAGATCAGACATCTCTTAGAGGTTGAATGATCAGAATCTATCAAATATGAATTGGCATTCGTCCTGGGGAAATTATTCCTGCATTCATTACCAATCTAAACGTTGATATGATAGAATAGCGGGCATTTATATATGAAAACTCGGGTTAAAGGAATTTCTATCTAGCACAGAATTACAATTCACGTAGTTAATTCATAACTGCGGGCACGCGCGCGCGAGAGAGAGAGAAAGAGAGAGAGTGAGAGAGAGAGAGAGAGATGGAGACAGAGAAACAGAGAGAGACAGAGACAGAAACAGAGCGACAGACCGTGAGACAGACAGAAAGAGAGAGAAGCATACTGACAGACAATGCATCACAAGCTTATATGTACAGTATAGAGTGAGGGACGATATATATATATATATATATATATATATATATATATATATATATATAGAGAGAGAGAGAGAGAGAGAGAGAGAGAGAGAGAGAGAGAGAGGAGAGAGAGAGGGGGAGAGAAGAGACACAGAGACATAGAGACAGAGAGAAAGAGAGAGAAGCATACTGACAGACGATGCGTCACAAACTTATATGTACAGTATACAGTGAGGGACATGAGAGAGAGAGAGAAGCATACTGACATACGATGCGTCACAATCTTATATGTGCAGTATACAGTGATGATCATAAATCAATGATCCCCTGCGCTGAAACACCAGGGTAGTTTCCGTACATTGTAGAACAGCCAAAGCGAGCATTGTTTTAATGTATGACCAACAACTTTAACCCTCATTATACTAAATTATCGTCCGCTTAAAATATGTAGTCTGCAAAATAAATGAAATAAGGTTTGCTTAATTTCATTGAAGAAAAAAACAACAGAAAAATGAGAGTCAGACATATTTTATTCTTATCGTAATGATGTGCTTATATTTTCTGTACCTTTCTTACAACTAGTATTTGCAAACATGACTTTGCGTGATTTGGTACATTGGCCGCGAGATGTTGCATTATTTGTCTAAGTTTCTTATTTATGTTATCATAGGTATTTGCCTACAATACACTTTTTGCCGACTATGTAACAAAAATAACAACGGTTTAACATGCCAACCGGTGGAGTTGAAAACAGATATAGAGATATATACTATATGTATATGTCTCTGACAGATAAAAGCTTTTCAAAGCATGGGTAATACTAATAAATATTTGTATTATACGAATAAAGGTAAAAATGTCACAGGAAAAATGCCATAGGGAAATATGCCGTAGTTAAAAATGCCTTAGGTAAAAGTGCTACAGGTAAAGTGAAAAAAATGTCACAGGTAATGATGCCAGAGGTAAAATTTGCCTAGGTAAAAATGCCAGGTATAAAAAAAAATGTAATATAACAAATATGTTTGAATTTATAAAAGGAAAACTGTATAGTGTGAAAATATTTAGTGTAATAACATAAAATAATCAGATTGGTATCTTAAATATTATAAACAAACTTAGTATTTTGGACTCAAACTGAAATTCAAAAATATTGTGGACCCAAAACCAAAATTCAAAATATTGTTTTTAATAATATCTTAAAACCATTTAAATATTATGATTTATGATTGCGCACTTGCAAACAGAGAAGACCGAGATCAGACAGCTCCTATAGGAGCTGTCTGGTCAGGATCCGCTGTGTCTGTTTGCATATTTAAACTGATCAATTAATAACAAATATTTTGAGTCCAAATAAAACAAAAAATCCTACCATTATTTAAACATAGTTGACCCAGATACCCATAGTTGACCCACACACCACCCTTCAAATGCTAGAGGTATATAGAAAATAATTGAATAACAAACATTTTTAAATTTCGTCTGAGTCTAAATAGAAAAAGTACAAAAATGAGTCATGCAGGAAACACCACATACAGAACAAACACTCGCCCGAGCAGCAACACAAGGAAACAGCAAATGTACATAACTAGAAAAAACAACAAGAGACGCACAAAGACAAAACAAACATACAATAGGAGGAAGATGGAAGTACCGCCTTGGAACGGTCAGTGACAAAAGTCACTCGGGGGTTAAACCGGTTTATGGGCGCCCAACCTCACACTTATTCCATCCCCACCCTAAAAGACAAACAGTGTAAATGAAAAACTATTTTTTCCTACAGAGTTGACCCAGACACCACCCTCATGTGCCAGAGGTATTTGTTTTTAATTTTAAACATATTTAAATGGTTTTAATATACCAAATTTGATTATGAAATGATATTATAACATATTGTTTCAAATTATACAGTAATCTAAAAATATTTCTTTTTTTATACCTGTGGCATTTTTACCTGTGGCATTTTTACTACTTTACCTATTGCATTTTAACCTGTGGCATTTTCACCGCACACCGGGCAAACAAGTATAAAATGTATTTGTTAAAGGGTCATATCTAAAGGGTATAATACTGATTAGAGTTACAAACGTACACGCATTTCTAAAGATGTGTCCCATATTTCCTATCACAGGATAACTATACTGCAAGCCATGACAAAAAAGTTATTTGTTGCAAATTTATTTAAATTTAAAATCATAAGGCGTGAAATTTCACCCAGAATTAAGAGTTGACATCGTAATACACATATAAATTGACTGGGACCCTTTACTCCGTGAATATTCTTGCAATAAATACTGATATCATGAGTATTTATTAAATCATTTTTATAATAGCATATTTACTGAGGATGTTTTGGTATTGGAAAAAATGTAGAGTCAGATCCAACAAATTCGAAAGCAAACAGAGAATATCCTGATCATACGGTTCCTATAGGAGCCATCTGATCCGGGTATATTCTGTTTGCAAGCACGTGAAAAAGCATCGATGCTTTTAGAATTTTTACTTCTGTTGCCAGGTCATGTCAGGTATACACTTGGGTGTATCACAAAAGCCCCTCACTACAAAATATCCTCATACAAAAGCCCTTCAATACAAAAGCTCATCACGCAAAAGCCCCTCACCAAACTTTCAAGGTTTACAGAAGCCCCTCACTATGAAAAAAAAAATTGAAGTAACTTTAAGTGTTTTGTTAACTCTAATAAATAACCAATTAACATTAATCTAATTAACATTAGATTGATTTGTCACAAAGCAAACAAGTTTGAGCCAGATCATAAAGCTTTAAATATAATTTGGATCTACCCGCTTGAAATAAATATAAGGAATCTCCTCCTTGTGATCTGCAATGTTTACTTTTATAAGGAGTGTGCTAATTACCTTACTTAATGAATATTTTTAAACTTGTCATTCAGCAAACAGGATAGATCCATATCAGAGCTGTAATTTTGATTTTGGTCTTCTTTGTTTGAACGTAAGATATGGAATTCAAAAAAGGGAAAGATTTACATGTTAGTTAATTGCAGTAATATTATAATAGGTTATATACAATATATGCTAATATTACATTATCCATACATATTGAATCTATATTAACTGTAACAAAGCAAACATGGTTGAGCCAGATCATAAAGCTTTAGAAATGATTTGGGTCTGCCCTGTTCGGAAGTTAAGAAAAGGAACTAGTTAATTGTGGATATACAATTTATGCCTTTTTGTATACAGTGTGGTTCACCTAATGAATATTCATTAATTGTCATTGAGAAAATAGGTTAGAACCTGATCAGATGGCTTTTGTTTTTGAATCCGTGTGATCTGGATCTATTCTGTTTGTAAAAATATATAAGAAATATCCTTTTGGTAATACAGTTTATGCTTAATACCGTTGTTTATATTCCTATATAGTGTCCCAAGTCTTATGTTATCACTCTATTAATTTGGACATACAAACCAAAGAGGAGCTCTTATACTGCTATAAAAATATAGCATGTATTGTGAATAAAGTATACATTTTTCATATTGAGGTCAATTATTCGGAGTATAATGATTAATTAACATAAAAAGTAATGATTAATTAACAAAAAAGTAATGTGAAAAATAGTTAGGGGCTTTTGTAAGCCTTGACACTTTTGGTGAGGGGCTTTTGTAGTGAGGGGCTTTTGTAGGAGGAGCGTTTGTAGTGAGGGATTTTTGAGTGTACCCCATACATCTTAAGCTAATTTCGTAACCTAAAGGTTAGTTGTCGGTAATTTTCAACCCTTTTCCCGTTGAATATTTATGTCAGAAAAGATGACATCATAATATTTATTAGTTGATTGTCATAATGGTATAGGTACACGGTACAGGACTTTTTTGGTACTGGTAGAAAATGTAGTCAGATCTGATATACTTTCATAGTGGGTCCCGATCATACGGCTCCAGTATGCGCACCCAAAGCTTGGTCTAAGCCGTTTGCAAAGGCACGGAAATATATATGTTTATATAATTATGGTAAAGGGATAAGCAAACATATTTTTATGAATTGTATAACTATGAAAACATTCTTGTTATTCTGTTACTTTGTGATGATTAACATTTTCCCTGTTCAGTATTCATGTAAGAAATAATGATATCAAGAATATTTATAAGCTAATGTTTTAAATGGCATTTGTAGACAAGATAGTTTTGGTGTTGATATGAAATGTATAGTAGAGTCGGGCCTAATACAATTTTATTAACAAAGCAGACTCCTATAGGAGTCGTATGGTCTGGGTCTGCGCTGTTTTCAAATGCACGAAAACACGTTTATTGGCGCGGGGACATGAAGTCCCCGCGTCTATATGGAACTCTTTCGGTGGAATTTCACTGGTAGGAGGGCTGATTTATCAAGACTTGTGAGAATACAGTGGAACTGTAATTCGTGGGTTATGAGTGTAAAAACAGTATGTTTGGAATAATATATTCAATATAGCTGGAAACAGGTCGACTGATCTGTTTCCACTGTATGATTGTTTGTATTTTGGAAATGAAAATATTAGAAAATTATTTCTCCTATGGTCGGGGCTAATACAAAATGTAATACCGCAATGGCAAGATCATTAACGATAACCACCGAGGAAATGTCTAAGATGTTGCGAAACCGAGTATGACTAAAACACGGAAGGAGGATATTTGGCGAAATGAGGCGAAAGCAGGCGAAAGGAGGATTAAAGATTAATAATGGCTACTGATTAGTTGCCAGTGAACATATATTTTAAAACGATTTGGCATTAATATACTGATATAAATGGGAAAGTAGTAAAGTCAAGCAGGCAAAGCCACATGCAAGACGCAACCACCACCAAAACACCGATAGACAGCATACACACAGATATACACACAGATATACACACAGACATACACACAGACATACACACAGACATACACACACACACACACACACACACACACACACACACACACACACACACACACACACACACACACACACACACACACACACACACACACACACACACACACACACACACACACACACACACACACACACACACACACACACACACACACACACACACACACACACACACACACACACACACACACACACACACACACACACACACACGAAATGAACACAGAAAACACCAAAAGACACACAAGAACCAGGGACAAACGTTCCACAACATGAACAAACCACAAGCACAAAGAGGCAAGGCAAACAAAAGGAAGGGTGACAAAGAGAGTACCGCCTTGGCACGGTCAGCAGCAAAAACACCACTGGGGATTTAAACCGGTTTACGGACGTCCTAACCTCACACTTCTCTCAAAGTCACCCTAGCTTTACAAATATTGTAAATAAAGCCTAGATATATGAACACATCATTAATATATTGATGACATTTACATGATTTACCATGATTTACTTTCGCCACAGTACTAAATCCCGCAAAAGTAGCTATTAAGTATTGTAATTGAATGCAGAACTGCGGTTTATCATTAGTGTTTTTAATTAATATATTTTATGCTAGAGCATGTTTTAAGACCCAGGCATAACCTTTTACTTCATAGATACACCTTTGCAAACAGGGTAACCCTAGAGTAAACTCAAATAGATGGATCCTGCTGAATCTGCTCGTGAGACTGAAAGGGTTATTGTATAACTAGGGCCACCCGACTTAAACGGCTGCCGTTTCAAGGGCTCTTTGTGATGAAACTGAAAAAAATTGTTGCGTTACTAAGGCCATATGAGTAGATCTAAAACCTTTAGACATTTTGTTGACATTACTTAAATATTATATACATGTAAAATAGGTTTGATTATTATTCAGTAATACGCGCCTTTTGATGCTTTGCATCAATGATTTTCTTGTATTAGATATAGGGTTATATTTTAAGGTGGAATGGCCCGTCATTTGTTAACTGTATATTCCATTCATTATATAAGATTTAAATTTGCTATATGATTTTGAATAATATTCAGTGAAGAACCTGGTCAGAGGGTTGCTTTTCGAGCTATCTTGTCTGGGTCTACAGCTTTCAAATGTCGGTACTTTTATTTCAAAGATTTTAACAATACAAACTATTTGTTTTGGAATACTGACAATGAATTGATTTAGACAGTTGGAGACTATATTATTACATTACTTACTCAGCCTAAGTATACTGCTAATTTACTAACTAGACCTAGGAAAATAGTAACGATCAAAGGTGCCAGATGTTCAGTAAATCCCCTTATTTCTGAGCAGGGGACAAGGGTCAGTGATCACACAACTGTCATCATCAAACACTGTCTTATCAACAAAGCTATGAATTATTACGTAACAGGAATGATTCTCCTGAAACAGTGAGTACTACCAAACAATGTAAAGTTGTGATTTGTTAAACAGCTTCCCGAAAAATAGAAGATAATGTTTTGACTAATTAGATCTATGGCTAAGCAAAATTACACCCCAAGAATTTAGATCTATTTAAAAAGATTATTGTGAATTCAAGTTCTTAAGATAGTTAAGACTGATATGATCTAGATCTATTCTAAAATACTTGTACTAGATCTGCTACGGTATTGTACAGTATCCAGAAAGACATTTTACAACACACAAATGAACGCCATGAGTCTGTATATCTTAATATCTAGATCTAATTAGATTAAATTAGAATTAAAATTGTAAATACTGTTGATCTAAATTATTCGACATATCGGTGTACGGAAAGAATGCCACTGGAAAAACAGCCACCAGAAAAAAATGCCACTGGAAAATATGCCACTTGGAAAAATGCCACTGGAATAAATGCCACTCGAAAAATGCAAATTTGTTGTTTGTCAGTTTGTAGTTTTATTTTATCTTTATTAAAAATAAATGGTGAAGTTAAAACAAGACAAATCTGTTTTACAAACTTTTATTGTAAATCATTTCAAGCACACATATCCTAAATATAGTACAAACACACTAACAGCACTAAAATTTACATTGTACACAGTGTATATTCAGATCATGAGGTTCACAATGAAACCTTATGGTTTGGGTCTACACTGTTTGTCTGTGTGACGAACAAATCCTAAATATAGTACAACACACTAAAATCATTTATCACCCATAAAATTAGTTCGTCTATTAATATTTTACACAGTGTACATCCAGATCATGAGGTTCACACTGGAGCCTTATAGTTTGGATCTACACCGTTTGTCTATTCGATGAACATATATGTATGTCTGTCGTTTGTCTGTCTGTATGTGTCTCTCTCTGTATGTCTGTCGGTCTGTCTCCGTCTCTTTGTCTCTGTTTCATTGCCTGTATCTGTCTCTGTCTCTCTGTGGCTCTCCCTCTCTCTCTGTTTGTCTCTATGTGTGTGTCTCTGTGTGTCTGTATCTGTGTCTTTGTGTGTCTGTCTGTGTGTCTGTCTATGTGTGTGTCTGTCTGTCTCTCTGTGTCTCTCTCTGTGTCATTGTCTCTCTCTGAATTTACTTATTGTATTACAATATGAATTAAGGACATTTAATGCAATAGAACCAGGGCTGTTGTATATTAAATGAATTATTGAATTTTTCACTCGGGCATTGTAAAGCAGTGTATATTCTAGTTCTTGTTTTGTTATTAAGTCGATAAAGTAACGCGCCATAAATCTAAGTTTTCCGCCCTTACTGAGGACACTGATAACAATCTTAATAGTTAGGCGTAGATATATTGAAATGAAACATTCAATACAGATGCAGTGAGTCGTATTACATTTATGTACTCGTACATGAAATTGAGTGCATTGAGTACATTGTGTACACTAGCGATGGGTGGATACAGTTTGTTCACTTAAATGTTTTCGTTATACATGCACTTTACCACTATATTTGCCGTCGCGGTTGTTGTAGATTAGTCGGAGAGGGGATACGTTTATTTACACTGTTTGTCTTTTAGGGTGGGGATGGAATAAGTGTGAGGTTGGGCGCCCATAAACCGGTTTAACCCCTCCCCAGTGACTTTTGTCACTGACCGTTCCAAGGCGGTGCTTCCATCTTCCCCCTATTGTGTGTTTGTTTTGTCTTTGTGCGTCTCTTGTTGTTTTTATAGTTATGTACATTTGCTGTTTCCTTGTGTTGCTGTTCGGGCGATTGTTTGTTCTGTATGTGGTGTTTCCTGCATGACTCATTTTTGTACTTTTGTTATATCCATGTGGATGATGGATACATAGATAACAAACATGTAACCGGATCTTTGTAAATGGCATTAACACATGTTTAATGCTCACTGTTGCCAAATGACATCTAATTCGTAGCAGAGTTTAGTTGTTTGCATTCTTTTTCAAACCTTATTAACCCATCATATGTTTAATATGTCACACCGCTGACTATTTGGATCCAGTTTTGTTTCCAGTTACAGTAGAGTCTGTCTTAAGCAGCCGTCCAAAAGAGGTATAATTAATTGGCTTTCTGTATTATTTTTGCCCTGCATTAGGCAAACACTTGCTTTTTAACACTCCTATGTTCAATAAATGAACGCCCCCTCCGTTAACCGGAAATTTGATAATGAATAATTTAGGTATATTTAGGAATGTGTCTACTTAATACAGGGTGGAATCTGTCAAAGACGCTTTCTGCATGACTTTCAACCTGTATTAAGCATACCTGTCTGAAATACCAGTACTGATACATGTACTTAAAGATTTCTATACTCCAATAAATAAATACATTGTATGAATGTTTCAGCATGTGATACGATGTACAAAAGTAATAACTTCATACAAGAATGTCCAGCAAATCACTGTTCCGTTCCACAGTTTGTTTGCTAAAAACAATCTTTTGCTTAATATAATCGTTGTTTCTTCAAAATACTAGATTACTCCTAAATTAACACAATTTGAAAATCTAGTGTGTCAACTTGTTTTGATCTTGGTCATCCGTTGAGGTACTCATTCGGACTGAAAGTAGATTATAACAAGGTACTTTACTTTTTTAACCGGGATACCTGTTTTTGGATATGTATCTAAGCCATGAATATTAGAATCTAATTACATGATTTTTATTATGACTTATCAACATTGAAATACATGCCATGGTAGTAACTACTGAATCAGGTCTACAGTAAATCCTCTCTTAACCCTTTCCCTCATATTGACGATTTTTGACGACTCTGTAAAAGTCACTTTGTGAAATCATTGTGATAAATATAGCATTTGCTCCAATAGGAGCAAATGCTATATTTATCACAATGGTTTCAAATTACAGAATTCTTAAATTTTCATTTTCTCTAATTATTGCTCCTTTTCGGTAGTTTCATTCAAAGAGGTTGTATCTAAAAATAGCCTATGAGGGAATGGGTTAAGCGACCACCAAAAATGGTATAATTTTGGATTAAAGCAAGGCTCACACTCTGCCTCTCTCCCCTCTATTTCGATCTTTCTCTGTCCGTCTATCTCTCTATGTCTCTCTGTCCCTGGCCCACTTACTCGCCATTCACCCTATGTTTCTAAGTTACCCTTCACTCGCTCTCTTTTCTGTCACTATCTTTCTCTCCCTCTCTCTCTTTCCTCTCCTCTTTCTCTCTCCCATCTCTCTATATCACACTATCCCCAACCAACTTACCACCATTTCATCGTCTATCAATCATCCTATCTCTCTTTCTCTATCTCATCTTTCTTTCTATCCCGACCATCCTCTCTATATCCTCGACCAACCTTCCTATCAATCTATCAAACCATTGTCTCTTTCTCCTATCTCATATTTTCTCCTCTCTTACTCTCCAGCACTCTCTTCCGCTTTCCTCGCTGTGTCTCCCTGTCTGTGTCTATCTGTTTCTGTGTGTATTGAATCAAATCTACAGTGATTTCCCTCTAAAGTACTACCAAAACGCATGTAATTTTGGACTAAAGCAAGACGAGAGGTAGGCAGAAAGTTTCTGCAGAACATTTCTGTATTCCTGTTTTTCTGGCATAAGCAACCATCTGCATTTAAAGAAGATTTATGTGGTCGCCTTAGACGGAGTTTAGTGTATAATATCCCATAAGTAAGCGGAGCAGATCTTGATAAGACGATTCTGGTAAGTCCCCAGTTTGTAATGGCGTTAAAAGTCATACGTATGTAGCAAATGGATGTGGCAAAAGTAGCCCTAATTCAGAACTGGGTTATGCTTGAGTCTTACGTAGGTGCTTCCTGTTCTTTCGTTCTTGATTTTAAAGAAGTATAAATGCTTATTTATTACCTTTTTGCTTGGCAACTCTAGGAGCATTTTCGCGCATTTGCAAACAGACTAAACCGATGATAGACAAGCCCTGCAGGAGATGTCTGATCAGGGTCTGTTTTGTTAGCTGATATATATGGCTCTACAGTTTTTGTAATAACCACAAATACCCATGTTAATATGCCATTATAAACTTTCAACTAGTCGATATTCATAACATCAATATTGCTTAACCCTTTCTTCACATAAACATATTTTCACGCCTATACAAACAGAGCAGACCAAGATCAGACGTCTGATCAGGGTCTGCTCTGTTTGATTATACTTCTGAATGCCCGTGTGTCTGTGTGTATGTCTGTGTGTATGTATGTGTGTGTTTGTCTGTCTGACTGGCTGGCTGATTAGCTGTATGTCTGGCTGGCTGGCTGATTAGCTGTCTGTCTCTGTCTGTCTGTGTCTCTGTCTGTCTGTCTGTCTCTGTCTCTCTCTGTGTCTCTCTCTTTGCCCCCTCTGTGTGTCTCTGTTCTGTCTCTCTGTCTGTCTCTGTGTCTGTTTCCCTCTATCTCTCTAACTATAGAAAAGGAGAATTTTAGAATTGTGTAGTTTGGAAACCATTGTGATAAATAGAGCATTTGCTCCTATGGAGCAAATGATCTATTTATCACAATAAATTCAATACATGAGCTTTACAGAGGCGCAAAAAGGGTACAGTAGGAAATAATTGGTTAATAAACATATAGACCAGAATTTGAATAAATAGCTTACAGAAGCTCTCTGATCTGGGTCTGTTCTGATTGCAAATGCGTAATAATACGTTATTTGTCAAGTAAATTGGATTAATAGTCGGTAACGTGTATGTTAAATTGTTAAAACAAAAAAATCCTTTCATTATTCAGATTGATCATGATGTCATTTTGGCCAGTATTGCTAGCACTTTTGTCTACCAGCATGGCGGTGAGATATAGTAACTGGCGTGGCCTTCTTCCGCATAGGTTTGGTTCTGACCCTTCCCCGTACGGCGGAGGAATTGCGGATACTTCAGCTCCTGGAGACTTTGTGGTTCTATACTTGCAGAATACCTTTGGCATAGTTGGAAATCAAGTAACGGTAAGCGTCACCTAATCACATTTATTTCTGCCCTTGGCAGAATCTGTATATATATAGTACCAGCGATTGTGTGATAACCGTCACAACAATTTGCTTGTTTACTTGTTGAGACCTAGAGTTAATCAGGATCTTAAGTATTTCAATCTTATCATGTTTTAAGCCTTTACATCATATAAACGCATGTTCAAGCCTTTGTAGACAGAGTAGCCCCAGGTCAGAAGCTCATATGGAAGCTAACTGACCAGTTTCTGCTCTGTATGCTTATAGAACTAGAACATATATTACTCTATAGCTTCTACCAATACCAAAGCATGCTGTATCCATATGCCATTATACAAAATAAGCTTTTAAGTATTCGCGATGTCAATGTTTCTTACATGAATATTCAACAAGTAAAGGATTAATCTCCATCTGATCACTTGCTTATTGTGTTGACATTTTCAAACAACCTAGCTTGAGTCTCGCCAGAAGCTGTTCGATACTAGGTCAATATGTTTAGCAGATTCATTATTTTAGGGGAAATCGTTTTTTCAACAGTCTAAGAACTAAAGGAATGGATGGAAAAAAGTTCCTACCTAAGATTACTTGTTAACTAGGCTATTTCTGTATAGAGTGAGTGATTTATAGAGCTAGTAAGGTCAAAGGTACTTATAGAGCTAATAGCATATAGAACTACTGATACACAGTACAGCTGACATAAAGAGTTATTAAGTGTAGAGATACTGACGTATAGAATCACTGACGTATAGAGCTGCTAATAGAGCTACCACACAGCTATTATTTTTTGAACTACTGGCTTATTGAGGTATTGCCGCATAGAGTAAATGACGCATAGAGTTACTGACGACGCATATAGTTACAGGCCGTATAGAGTTACTGACATATAGAGTTACTGACGTATAGGTTTAGTGACGTATAGAGTAACTGATGTAAAGGGCTACTGATAGAGCTACTATACAGTTATTAATTTATTGACTACTGGCTTATTGAGGTACTGGCGTATAGAGTTACTGACGCATAGAGCCACGGGACGCATAGAGTTGCTGACGTATAGAGATGTTGACGTATAGAGGTAATGACATATAGAGTTACTGATCTATATAGCTACTGCCATATAGAGTCAATGTTTTAAAGAATCTATTACGTCGATCAACTGAAGTATAGAGTCACTGATTCATACAGCATCTGACATATATGATTATATACATTTATTATACCTTAATATATCCTTCAATGCAAAACTCCCATAGACCTTAAATGTGATATGATGATATATCACCCTCAGAATGAGCTTCCATGTGAATGTATAAGGGTATATCACCCTCAGAATGAGCTTCCTGGTAAATTCACTACTTTTGTAATTCTAAAGCTTTTCCGTATAATAAAATAATTAACACGGGGTGATAGAAGATATTATCAACCCTTGAACTGGCATATTTACCATTTCTCGGGTTGGCAATATCCTCTATCACCCGCTATGTTTTGATTATATTATATAACCACTGACGTATAGTGCTAGTGACGTAAACACCTTCTGACGTATACAATAACTGACGTATAGAGTTACTGACAAATAGAGATACTGGCCTACATAATTTCTGATATAAAGAACTACTGATATAATAAACAAGTGACAAACAGAGATTCAGACGTAAAAAGAAACTGGCTTATTAAGCTACTGACACATACATCTACTGATGAACAGTGCAACTGACGTATAGAGCCACTAACGTATAGAGCCATTTAACGTATATAACTAATGACGTATACAGCTTCTTACTATAAAAGCTACTGATGTAAATAGCTATTGACATGTAAAACTACTGGCGTAACGAGCTGCCGAAGTACTGATGTACAAAACAACGGGCGGTTAGAAACACCGTGGTAAAGAGAGCGAGATACGTATACAGCAAGACATATAGATCCACTGACACATGGAGCTGCTCAAGTAAATAGCTACTGATGTATAGAATAACTGACACATAAAACTACTCACATAAAGAGCTACTAATGTGTAGAACAACCGAATGTAAAAGCTACTGACTCACAAAGCTGCAGACGTAAATAGCTACTGACTTATAGAGCAAGTGACGTTAAGAGATACTGACATATTGATCCACTGACACATAAAACTATTCACGTAAAGAGCTATTAAAGTATAGATCAACCGACTATTGGCTTACCTAGCTAGTGACGTAGATCACTACTTACTTAAAGAGCTACTGACGTATAGAACAACTGACGTATAGAGCTGCAGATGTATAGCGCTACTGACATAAAAAGCTTCTAAAGTATACTGCAAATAAACTATAGAGCTACTGACAGATACTGGTTTTTGATTTATAAATATAGCTACTGTCATAATATCATAGTGGTGTAGAGAGCTAGGGACGTAAAGAGCAATAATAGTAATAAACAGAGGTACTGACGTAAAGAGAAACTTAATTGTATAGAGAAACTGACTTAATCTATAGCTTTTGACGCTAAGAGTACTAATGTAAAGAGATACTGACGTGTACAACTACTGACGTAACGAGCTTTTGCATTATAGGCTGGGTCCTAGTAGTGGTTACCGTAGCACCCCCCTAGACTTTTTTTCATGGGTACCAAATTGTTCGTTGGGGTCCTCAGAACACATTTTGAGCATGCCCCCAAAAATAAGTTTGTCCCAGCTATGTTTTATTTAACGGTTTCCATGGTAACCCGAGGTAATTTTCGAACCTACCTTGGTTCAGAAAATGCGTCATAACTTTGCTTTCAGAAGCAATAGAAGGACAAAACAAGTACCAAAGTAAAGCAGAGATATATAGGTTGAATATGATATATGATTTAATTAATTTTCATAAATGCATTCTTATGAATATTAATGGAGAATTAAAAATGCGGTTTTTTTTAGAGAAAAAGGAGTTTGTTGTTTCGTCTGAGAGGCTCATTAATGCACAGAAATTATTGAATTTAGGTTTAAATTGTTCGTTGGGGTCCTCAGAACACATTTTGAGTATTTTTTCAAATAAATTTGCCCCATCTATGTTTTATTTAACGGTTTCCATGGTAACCCGAGGTAAATTTCGAAACAGCCTTGGTTCAGAAAATGCGTAATAACTTTGCTTTTAGAGGCAATAGAAGGACAAAACAAGTACCAAAGTAAAGCAGTGACATATAGCTTAAATATGATGCATGATTTTGTTAATATTCATAAATACATTCTTATGAATATTAATGAGAAAATAACAAAATGCGTTTTTTTAGAAAAAAGGAGTTTGTTGTTTAGTCTGATGGGATTATTAATGCACAGAAATTATTGAATTTAGGTTTAAATTGTTCGTTGGGGTCATTAGAACGCATTTAGAGCATGCCCCTAAAGTCATTTTGTCCTATCTATGTTTTATTGAACGGTTTCCATGGTTACCCGAGGTAAATTTCAAAACATCATTCATTCAGAAATTGCGTAATAACTTTGCTTTTAGAGGCAATAGAAGGACAAAACAAAAACCAAAGTAAAGCAGAGATATATAACTTGATTATGATATATAATTTTAATAATATTCATATATGATAGCTTATGAATATTAATTAGGAAGTATAAAAATCCGCTTTTTTAGAAAAAGAGTTTGTTGTTTAGTCCTAGGGGCCTATTGATGCATAAAACTATTGAATTCAGGTTTAAATTGTTTGTTGGGGTCCGCAGAACACAATTTGAGCATTCCCCCCCAAAAATTGTGTCCCAGCTATGTTTTAACGGTTTCCATGGTAACCCGAGGTAAATTTCGAAACACCTGTGGTTAAATAAATGCGTCATAACTTTGCTTTTAGAGGCAAAAGAAGGACAAAACAAGAACCTAAATAAAGCAAAGACCTATAACTTGAATATGATATGTAATTTAACTATTTTTCATAAATGTATTCTCATGAATATTAATTAGGAAGTAAAACAATCCGGTTTTTGTTTAAAAAAAGGAGTTTATTGTTTAGTCTGAGAGGCCTATTAATAAACAAGAGTTATTGAATTCATGTTTGAATGTTTTCATGTGATCATACAAGAAAAATAAACTATCTTTGTTTCAAGTAATATTTCTATAAAGCATGCATATTTCAGCTATTTTGCATATAATGTGCGCAAAGGAATAAGCACTTTTCTCTGAGCATTGTATTTAGTATTATTTTGAGTATAAACTTTTTCTGTGGTTTATTTTACGTAAAATACCAAAAATTGTACCAAAACAGACGAGAGCAGAGGATCATTACTTTGTGTTTATAATTGATTTGTTCATGCCTTTTGAATATAAATGTCATATTTATGAATATTAATGAGATGTAAAAATAAACACACTTAAATTAGCTGTTCTTATCTGTTATCTAGTTAAAATATAAAAAATTAAAGTTATTTATTAGAATCCCCTCTCTCTGGAGAGAGGAGGCTGTCGACCCAGAGGGACACGATAGCCCTCTTCTACAATGGAGGAGGTCAAAGGGTCCTGAGTGATAGTGCGTCACATTGATGAAGGGTCGGATCGGAAGGGGCAGAAAGCGCGTGTCCCTAGGGCTTGGCCTAGAAGGCCCAATACCGGTAGGGCGGAAAGGGAAGGAACCCTGAGATGCCAGTCCTGAGTTCGGGGGAAAAGGGAAGGGTCCTAACCGGCTCTTGACCGGTCCCGCTGAGAGGCAGAATAGGGTCTGGTTGTCTTACAATTCTTGGGAAGTCCCGTGAGAGGCTTACATTCAACCTTAGGGATTTTCAACAAAAAACATCAGACCCGAAGCGGGAGGGTTCCTGGTAGAAGCCCTGTCAGCTTATTCTCCTTAACGTTGCCCCCAAAAATAGTTCGGAGGCAAAGATATACGCCCACAGCTCGTCCTTCGACTTGTCCTGCAGACTAGAGGAAGGTGTCACGGCTACCGCGGAGCATATTCGCTGTCGACGTGAGCAATTGACCCAAGGTCAGTTGGGTCCAACGGCCCAGATGGTATGAACGGCACTTGGTAACTTCGGATTAAAGCTCCACAGAGAAGATCGCAGATAGGAGGTCAATGTTTGAAGCGAACCCCATCTGTTGGATACAACTCCCGATGCTAAAGAAGTGAATGAGAGAGAGTGAGAGTGAGAGAGAGAGAGAGAGAGAGAGAGGGGAGAGAGAGAGAGAGAGCGAGAGGGAGAGAGAGAGGGGGGGGGGGGGGAGAGAAATTGGGAGAGGAAGGCCTTATGCCCGCCATTGGGCTGTCGGAATCAAGTTAGGGGATCTGATAAAACATCCCAGGTCGATTTTCATTTGAAGCCAGGGAGCCCTTGCCCGTAAGAGTTTAGCGGACATGGTCCACCCAGTTGCCGGGCTTGCACAAAAATCTTCGTTCAGGTCAGGCAAACGGGAAAGAAGTCCCCTGGAAGGAGAAAGAGACTCCCTAGATTTAATTAGGTTAGGGAGGTCCACTTTTTCGACTGACACTAACACGGAAGAAGATAGAGGATCCCTGTGAATATGATTCGGGGGTCTAGGGCAGACAGAGGGTGGGAGGATTCTAAAACAATCTTCACACACCTTCTCAATAGAAAAATATTGATGTTCAGAATCATCTAAAGAAGAAGAGGACATTGTCCCGTCTAAATCTGAGTGAGAGGCTTCCACAGATTCTGATTCCCTTAAAAAATAGGATCATCCCTAGGGGCCATAATGGACAAAGTGTCTTCCTGCTGTCCCTCAGAATACGCCCTGGTGAACGCCACGGATGGCAGCACCCGGGAGGAGTGGGACTCGCCACAGACATAGAGGTGTGGACTGTGGGTTCACCTGAGAGCTATTCTCCCTCTAGGAATGAACTCACAACATGTCCTGAGTGGGATGTAAGCCAGAACGGGCTTGGCGGGGGGATGGGGGATCACTGAGGGGGAGTCCCATGACCTTGCTGGTCAGGTCGCCAGTAAGGTGAAGTTTGCTGGTTCCCAGAATGAGTGTCGGCTAGCGAGATCGACCAGCAGGCGAATCTGAGGAGGAAGAGCGATGTCTTCGCATAGAAGAGTAATGGTAAGACCTCGATCTGCGCCTGCGATGAGAGCGGTGCAAGTGCCGGTTCCAATTAGAAGAATAAGAAGGTTTTTTACGCCTCCTACGGGGTGGGGTGGGATGGGGGCTGGGGAGTACGAAGTGTACTCAGAAGATTAGAGTAATTGCAGGGTCTAGACGACCAAGAACGTCTAGACATAGCCAGAGCAGCTTCCTGTTGACTTTCACCACTGTAATGCGGTGTAGAGACAGAATGCCCAGTAGAAAAAGATTGGACTGGTAGATTGACCGGTCCACGTTGGTATCCCGGTCCAAAGGACCGGACCGGGACACCGGAGGCCCGTTGGAGAGCAAACTTAGGACACCGGGCCAAAGAATACACAGATACATCTTTGGGCCGGGACTCGGTAGACCGGTCTGCCGATGACGTCATGAAACGGAAGCACTAAAACTAAGAAACCGTCGAACGGTGACTGATAACTGGGCCTAGATTCAGCGGAACCAGGCAAAACTCTCCACACAACAAGCGGACCGGGAGACCTGGCAACAATAGTACCTGGGACCAGAACAAAGGGAACCATTCGAGTGGTAAACGGGGAACCCGCGCCCGGACCAGCAGTTGGGTGCCGAGCTGCAAATAACAACTGGGGAATCAACTGCACCACAGGGGCATTAAAGAAAAAGCATATTTCTTCTGAGCTGTAGAAGGCAGTGATTTGTCTGTTGCTAGGGAGTCGCTGACCAAAGAGAAGAATACTTCTTCCGTCGGGTAGCAAACTCCCACGTCTCCCATGTCCCGAGGGATGAAACTGGATAGATAGCTGAAGCGGAGCATCCGCAGCAGGCCAGACACACTTAATGAGTTGTACAGCCTGCCGCGAAATGCCCGTAAGAAGCCTTGCGTTGCTCTGGCATGCTGTGGTAAATAATAAGACATCTCGAGTAAATTCGAAGTCACGCAAGGCTAATATGGGTAAACATAAGCTGATGATTGCAGCCGAGATGCTATATATTTTCTACTGTATTGCAAAACACTCATAAAAGTAATAGTCTTCATAAAACATGCATGAGGCTCAATTCCTCCGCTGTATTTCCTTACAAGAAATGTGTTGTTCACATACATGTATATTGCAATATAATAGAAAAACTTCCTACAACAGTTTACATTCTCATTCATATCCATGATTTTGAAAATAATATTCATTATCTACATATTTATATACATGAACATCAATATCTCTGTTTCAGTCAGTATGAAGCTCTGTACTGGTTAACTAAAATAATCTCAGATAAAAAGAACAGCTCATTCAAGTGTATTTATTTTTACATCTCGTTCATATTCATAAATAGGCATTAATATTCATGAACTCAAAGTAATGACCCTCTGCTCTTGTCAATCTGTGTTCAATGTCTGGTATTTTACGTAAAATAAATAATAGAAAATATAGTACACTCGAAACAATGCTACATATAGTGCTTATGTTAAATTGCTTATTCATATACGCACGTTATATGCAAATTAGCTTAAATATACATGTTTTTAGAAATATTACATGAACCAAAGATGTTTTTTTCTTTGTATAATGATATTAAAACATTTAAACCTGCATTCAATAACTCTTTGTATATAATTAAGCCTCTCAGACTAAAAACAAACTCGTTTTACTAAAAACGCATCTTTACTTCCTCATTAATATTCATAGGAATGCATAATGAGTATTAATAGAATTACATATCGTAATCAAGCTATATGTCTCTGCTTACTTTGGTTCTTGTTTTGTCATTCTATTGCCTCTAAAAGCAAAGTTATGATGCATTTTCTTAATCAAGATAGTTTTGAAATTTACCTCGGGTTACCATGGAAACCGTTTAATAAAATATAGCTGGGTCACAATTATTTTGGGGGAGTGCTCAAATTGCATTCTGCAGACCCCAACGAACAATTTAAACCTGAATTCAATAATGTTTGTGCATTATTAATAGGCCTCTAAGACTAAACAACAAGCTCGTTTTTCTAAAAAAGCGTGTTTTTTTACTTCCTCATTTATATTCATAAGAATGCATTTATGAATATTAATAAAATCATATATTATATTCAAGCTATATGTCTCTGCTTTACTTTGGTACTTGTTTTGTCCTTCTATTGCTTCTAAAAGCAATAGTTATGACGCATTTTCTGAACCAAGGATGTTTCGAAATTTACCTCGGGTTACAATGGAAACCGTTAAATAAAACATAGATGGAAGAAAATTATTTTGGGAAATACTCAAAATGTGTTCTGAGGACCCAAACAAGCAATTTAAACCTAAATTCAATAATTTCTGTGCAGTAATAAGTCTCTCAGACTAAACAACAAACTCCTTTTTTCTAAAAAAAACGCATTTTTTACTTCCTCATTAATATTCATAAGAATGCATTTATGAAAATTAATTAAATCATATATCATATTCAAGCTATATGTCTCTGCTTTACTTTGGTACTTGTTTTGTCCTTCTATTGCTTCTAAAAGCAAAGTTATGACGCATTTTCTGAACTAAGGTAGTTTCGAAATTACCTCGGGTTATCATTGAAACCGTTAAATAAAACATAGCTAGGACAAACTTATTTTAGGGGGCATGCTCAAAATGTGTTCTGAGGACCCCAACGAACAATTTGGTACCCATGAAAAAAAGTCTAGGGGGATGCTATGGTAACCACTACTAGGACCCAGCCTATTACTGATGTATAGATCAACTGACTGTTAGATATAGAGAGCTACTGGAGAATCAAGCATTAATTAAGATGTATAGATCCACTGACGTAAAGATTACTGACATAATTACGGAGCAACAGACGTTTGCAGCAATAGACGTATACAGCGCTTATAACGTATAACACAACTGACTAATGTATACATAATAAAGTTGAATAATGAAATTATTTTTTGTTTTAACAATTTAACATATAGAAAAGTTACCGACTATTTAATCCTTAATATTACTTACGCATATGCAATCAGAACAGATCTAGATCAGAGAGCTGCTGTAAGATATTTATTCATGTTCTGGTTTATATGTTTATGACATAAATACTATCTGGCCTTTCCGTTTCTGTCAAGATCATTTGTTTATAAAGACATTAAAGTAAATATCCTCTAACAATAAGTAGGTGGCAGTTTAATGCATGTGAGCTTGAGAGCTTTCTGTATGACTTTCACTCTGCATTATACAACCACCTTCCTAAACAATTATTGAATATCCTACTGCTGTTGAAATATAGAACTACTGACGTATAGAGCTACTGACTTATAGAGCTACCGTAGTAAATAGCTGCTTACGTATAGGGCTACCTATTTTTCTGGGGTATAGAGCTACTGACTTATAGGGTTACTTATAAATCTAATGTGCAGATCGTTCGACGTATAGAAATACTAATGTATGTGACGTGTGGAGCTACTGGCTTTTAGAACTAATGACGTACACAGCTACTGACGTACACAGCTACTGACGTATACAGCTACTTACGTATACAGCTACTGACGTATACAACTACTTGCTTGTTAAACAACTGATGTATACGACAACAGACGGATAGAACAAATTGACGTATAGGGTCACTGATCTGTAAAGCTACTGGCGTATACATCTATTGGCTTATACACTACTGGCTAATAAAGTATTCGACGTTTACAGCTACCTACGTAAAGAGCTACAGACTTTAAGAGCTACTTGCGTTTAAAATAACTGACATATAGAGCTCCGTCGTATAGAACTACCGCTATAAAGAGCTTCTAACGCATATACCTATTGACGGATAGAACTACTGACGTATAGAACTACTGACGTGTAGAACTACACACCTATAGATATGTTGCATATAGACCTAAGTCGTATATAGAACTACTGACGTTGGAGCATCGTACGTATAGACCTATTAACATTAAGAGATACACACGTACATACATACATACATACATACATACATACATACATACATACATACATACATACATACATACATACATACGTATAGTCATGACGTATAGAACTATTGATGTATTAGGATTCACTGACTTAGAGACCTACCCACTGACTATAGAGCCATTTGTGTAAAGAGCCTCTGACGTAAAGAGACATTGGTGTATAGAGCAACTAATGTATAAAGCTACTGACGTATAGAGTTACTGACGTATAAAACTACTGCATATAAAACTTCTTAGCATAGAACTATAGAGCTAATGACATACAGAGATATTGACATATAGAGATCAGTCATATCAAACTAACGACGTATAGACCCTTTTGACTTATAGAGCTTCTGATGTATAATTTCCATTGACGTATAGAGCTACCGACGTATAAGTATATTGGACGTATAGAGCTACTAACGAATAGACCTACTGACGTATAGAGCCATTGGCATATAGTGCTACTGATATATACATACAATTATAGAGCAACTGACTCAAAGAGATATTGACGTATCGAGTTATGACAGAGCTAATGATGAATAAAGCTACTTGCGTATATAGTCATTGACCTAGATACTAAGACCTACTCACATACAGAGCAATTGATGTATAGAGCTTATGACATAAAGATATATTGGACGTATATAGCTACTAACGTATAATACTACTGCAGATAGAGCTTCGTAGTATAGAACTAATGACGTATAGAGCAATTGGCGTAAAGAGCCACTGACGTACGTGTAGAACTATTGACCTAAAAAGCCATTGGCGTTTAGAGCTACTGACGTATATATCAAGTGACGTATAAAGCTACTGACGAATAGACCCATTTTGCGTAAAGAACTACTGACGTAAAGAGCTACTGACGTATACAGCTACTGGCGTATACATCCACTGACGTAGAGAGCTACTGGTGTATAGAGCTACTAATATATAAAGCTACTGGCGTTTAGAGCTATTGACGTAAAGAGTTACACACGCATAGAGCCATTGACGTATAGAAGTGTTGACGTAAAGAGGTGTTGACTTAAATAGCAACTAACATATAGAGCTAAGGTTGCTTCGACAAGGTTAGGGTTAGCATAATCAAAATGAAATGTGACGAATATCTTATTGTACAGTGTTAGTAAACATACACCATATTCACTAGATTGTTGCAAAACCAGCGTATATTTATAATGCTGTAATGGATTTGTAAGTAAAACGAGGGGGGAAATTGCAACCTATGTTTACAATGTGTTGTCACACAGTCGTCACGGCATTTATACAATTATATGTGTTATTCCGTTCCAGATATTTGACCAGGGATATGTTGCACCGGGTAATAAATCATCTGAACCTCCAGTGGGAAACTGTAAGTGTTTAGAATTTAACCCTTAAACCAAAATAAATGGCAGACTAGTTTAAACAATCGCTCGCCTTTACTCGCCATTTTTAACACCATCCTTTGTTTCAATATGCAATTGAGAGCGTTTTCTCGTTTCTAATGAACACGGAACTTCAACTGACCATCAGTTTGGATCCTGGTGATACATCGTGTTACATCTTGATTAAAACTGTCCTAAGAGTTTCAACCTTCTTTTTGCTAACTGTAGAATACTCCTAAGAAAAGTCAGGTTTTAACCTTGTAACCATCCACTCCATATATACGCAAATACGCCTTTGCAAACAGAGAAGATCCAGATCAGGTTCTGCAATGTTTCTTATCAAGAATATAGATATGATTCTACAACTTCTGTCATGGCCGAAAATTCGTGTTCATACGTCGTTATAAAATAATCTAATCAACATTTATAATGTCATAATTTCTTACATGAATATTCATTTAGTGAAGAGAATTAAGGCGACTTTATAGCAAGACGCATGTAATGAATCAGTTATGTATGATGGTCTGACACTGAATATTATTAGTCTGTATGTCACATCCAAATTCACCTCAATTTGATCAAAATAGAAACAACGTGTTTAGCGCTTTTCATTCTGAGTGCGACCTTATTAGCTATTGCAAATAAGATAAGACGCGTAGTAACTCGGCGTCTCATACAGATTCAAGCTGTTTGACACTCGGTCAATAGTCTCTGAACACATTCAACGAATTGGATGTAAGAAAAGGAGAGTTGTGGCGGCCGTAAACATTCGTCCCGTACATTATTTTCAGTGTTGTTAAATTTTCCGGTCTTTCGGGATAATTAGTTTTCATGGTATTGTCCTGTTTTATTAACCTGTCAAATTATACGCTTGCTGAACACGCCATATATAGGTTCGGTTGATATCGATTGTTTCCGCTTATAAAAGCTTTCCTGCTTAGCTTATTCAAGTACCTGTATATTTATTGTGAATCTCGTGAAAAACATTTGAAACACAGGTTTACCCAAGCTAAATATATCCTTTCAGTGACGTAGGAATATTCAAATTTGACAGGTTAATAAAACAGGACAATATAAGTTTTGAAAACTGAATACTGCCTAAGGCGGTGCTAGGGGGCATGAGTAGTGTTGCACGTTTAATTACTACTCATGATCAGACTCAATAAAACCGAGTCTGCAATTTTCTCTTTTTGGCATTGCTACCTTTGCTTTCGAAGGATCACCAACTTTCAGAATATTGGTATAACGTCAGGTGCGTAGCTAGAGATACGCACGTATGCACGTGTGCAACATCAATCTGAAGGGGCAAACATTATTTTGACCAAAATGAAACAAAAATCGGAGGCTAAGTGGGGTAGACTTTGATAAACGTTCTGTCTTGTCAGATAAGCTTAAACCCATTCCCTCTGTAAAAGTCATCTTTTGAAACCATTGTGATAAATAAAGCATATACTCCTAATTTGAGCAAATAATCTATTTATCACGATATTTCCCGGGGAGCATGCCTCTGGACTCCTATAACCGCGGTGCGTACATTACATTTGGATTCAGCTGCGTCCCTGAAAGTAAAATAATTATCCGATTGACGCTTAAACCTTCGCTTGCCATTCACGTCGATATATCTACCTGTAAATAGTGAAGACCCAGGAGCTGTCTCATCAGGGTCTGCACTATTTACAAATTGATTGTGCAACCAGTGCACTCCAAAGCAGTGATTGCACAGCGAAATACTTGTACACAGTGAAGATATATGTAATTATACAACAGGGCATGGGTAAAGAAGGAGAAATGCATTTTAAATTCAGCAAGCGAAGGGTTAATTTAATTCTAAGAAACGTGACATTCAATCAAATGAAAATGCTATACAACACTGCAACGTCCGATTTAATTGTTATTTAAACCTGAAAACGTTTACAATAGGTTGAAGCAAAATGCAGTACGGACAAAAGGGATTAACAACATACTTAAGCTTACTGCAGTACGGGCATAAGGAATTCACATCACAACAGACTGTAGCTTACTGCAGTACGGACAAAAGGGTTTCACATCAGATTGTAGTTTACTGCAATACGGGCAAAGGGCTTCACAACAGAATATAACTTAATGCAGGACGAGCAATCCGGCTTCTCAACAGTTAGTAGCTTACTGCAGTACGGACAAAAGGGTTTCACATCAGATTGTAGTTTACTGCAATACGGGCAAAGGGCTTCACAACAGAATATAACTTAATGCAGGACGAGCAATCCGGCTTCTCAACAGTCTGTAGCTTACTGCAGTACGGACAAAAGGGTTTCACATCAGATTGTAGTTTACTGCAATACGGGCAAAGGGCTTCACAACAGAATATAACTTAATGCAGGACGAGCAATCCGGCTTCTCAACAGTCTGTAGCTTACTGCAGTACGGACAAAAGGGTTTCACATCATATTGTAGTTTAATGCAATACGGGCAAAGGGCTTCACAACAGAATGTAACTTCATGCAGGACGAGCAATCCGGCTTCTTAACAGTCTTTAGCTTACTGAAGTACGGACAAAAGGGACTCACAACAGACTGTAGCTTAATGCAGGACGGTAAAAGGGCCTCACAAAAAACTAGCTTAATGCAGGCTGGGCAAAAGGGCCTCATAACAGATTGTAGCTTAACGCACGATGGACATAAGGGCTTCACAACAAACATTTAATGCATGATGAATATAAAGGACTTTACGACAGAGTGTTTATAAATGGAGGGCGGGCAGAACGGAACGTACAAATTGTAGCAAATGCAGAACGAACATTCTGCATTTTTTTCAAACTTGCCCTCAGTATTCGCTTGCTTTTAACTATGCCGATTTAACCAAAATACCGATTCAGAGAGTTTCTTTTGTACACAGACGACCTCCCACTGAATAAACCCTATCTGGCTGTTTTGTGGATAGCTTCAGACAGTACGAACGAAATGAGCTATGAGTACAGACATATTTTGAGAACCGACGAACTGTGAGTATGATATACAGTATACAGCTAAAACTATTCTTCCATGGTGCAGGTATTCTCCGTTCGGCCTCGGAAAGAGTTCTAAATGTGACACTGAGGGAGAATAGTTTTGACTGTTCCCCAAACACATATAAAATAATTGTTTTATTACTTAATGCTCTATATAACGTGTACTTCATAGGTAACGACTATTGTTAAATGAGAGCTTGCATTTTTTCATTCTCCATTTTGTTTGAACCCGACCTCGGTTACCTGGTGTAATATCAACATTTTCATAAAAACGATTCAAAATCAGTTCCATTAGATTGGAAATAAACTTTAGAAATATAGGTCCACATCATGAGTGTTTATCCATTTATAACTTCAAAATAAGCATTTGAAAAGAAATCGGTGCCTGGAAAACCTCTGACTGTCTATCGCATTTCTGCACACTAGTTTCCCGCTTGAAGGTATTATGCGCGTCTGTTTCGCGCATGAAAAACAGTTCGTCCAGGTGTTGAAACATTAAAACTATTTCATCTTCTCCATGAAATGTGGTCATATTGACCTTGATTGTCAGAAAAAAATATAAAATAGTCAAAACAATAATTAACGATTTACACGTCATATAGAGAGATAGGTAATAGTAGAAAATGTCCTAAGCGGCCATTCATTTGTTTGACACATGAGTCTTCAAAGCAGTGCAAATATAATATAACAAACTCCTATAGAATTTTTCTGCTTTACTTTTGATATGCATTAAGCAACCACATGCCTTACAGACCCATATTTAAATGACCGCTTAAGACAAGTTCTACTATACAACTAACAGTACTCTTTCTACAATATTAACGAGCAAATGGGCTATTTATAAACCTCATGTATATAAACTAGAATTCTAACAAACCCCGCGCACACATCTACATAAACAAAGAAGGGACGTATCTATGTTTGAATTCTCAATAAAACCTCGCATGCGCTGTAACGGCTTAACGTGACGTAATATGTCTTCGAGAATTCGTACGTCAAGAAACGTAGTGCCGTTGGGGCGGTGCAAATGATAGTTAAATTGAAGTTTTAGAATCGAAATGATAAATTTATTCCAGTGTTTTATCGTGCATTCGAACACGGGTAGTCGTTGAGATGCGTAGTAATCAAATCATGAGGCCGATAGGCACCCGCATGAGACAAGTTATAGTGCTGCCTCACTAAAATACCCCTGCCGCGGGCACATGGGAAGGGCATCCCACCCAGTCACATTATCCTGACACCGGGCCGACCAGTCCTAGAACTACACTTTTTAATGTCGAGCGCAGACAAGGGAGCTACTAGTACCAACTTTTAACGCCTTTTGGTCTGTCGCGGCCGGGGATCGAACCCACGACCTTCCGTACCGCAGGCGGACGCTCTACCACTGAGCCATGCGGCCGGTGATATAAATGAAGACCAGCTTAATAATTTAGAGCGATTCTTCAAATTGATAATAATTTTATAATGAATTGGATAACAGAACAAACTCGTGTAACTGATTCTAGAACTCTGTTTGATCTAATATACTCAGGGAGCCAATAGAGTCTACCATACACCCCTAGACTTTTTTCATGGGTACTAAAATGTTCATAAAAGTCTCCTGAATCAGAATCACAAATGTACACGAATGTTACAAATCTTTTAGGATATGTGTATTTTAACCTTTTCCATGGCAACCTCCAGTTTTCGTAATGATGACCTATATCTGCAAAATCACCCTTATCACAGCTAGTTTTTGTCCTTAACCTATAAAACTGGTACCAAATGGAAAATATGAACCTGTGCTTTTATTTCGAACGTGTTTATTTAATTACCTTATTTGCATGAATATTAATGAGAACATTAAAAATAGTAAAAAAGTATAGAAATAACGTAAACCTTTCATTTCTTTATCCTACAAATATCAGAAAATAACTTGAGGACCAAAGCTTTAACTTTAAGTACCGTTTTCACCGTTTCCATGGCAACACTCCAGTTTTCGTAATGATGACCCATAAAATCGTCCATATCACAGCAAGTTGTTTCCTAAACCTATAACACTGTGGTGCAAGCTGTACGGCCGCAAATGTTTAGACTTCTAAGATGGCGGACAAAACGCTGACTGAAAGGTAAGCATCACAATTTTACACTGTTTAAACTATGTAGAATTTTCTTTCAGTCATTTAATTGGTGCCATAACACAGAATTATAACGCCCATCAACAGCGGCGTACCCCTTATGGTTCATGTATGCGTGTAAGGCTCAAAATCTTCGGTAAACTTTAGAGAATCTGAAAGTCAGAAATCGATTCGAGAAGGAGGTCATATTTTGCCTCATTGTAAGCTTACCAACTACGCTAAACATTTCCTAACACTGTGAATATATGCATCTGAGCTCGATATTAACGTTGAGTTACATAGTTTTTGGCACAGATCTACATTTTGTCTTTTGGAGACGTTTGAAAATAATGTCGAGTGTACGGTTTAGCTGTTAGAGGTAAAAGTGCACTGTACGGTTTAGACCCGATGTTTTTATACGGTTTAGCCACGATTTTCTTTCGATAAACTGTACGATTTAGACACAAAACAAATGCTAACATTTGAATCTGCGCCGTAGGTCTAGATAGTATAATCCCAACTATTTATATGGATCTTCCTTCATGCAATGCATGTTTGCGATTATGACAACATATCACAAACAATTAGGATCGATATCAGAAGCACAGTATATAATTGGTTTAAACGTATTTTATTTTTAAATATTTGCATGAATATTGTAATGATAACACAAATGAAAGAAAAGGATGGAAACGAAAACAAGACTGCTTATTGTGTTTCTCCTCCAACAACTGCACTCGCTTTATGCAGTAATGACTGCCCGTTATTGTACTATATTACTTGTACCGAAAAACTAATTAAATTAATGAAGCAGGATAAATCAGTTTATACAAAAACCTTTTGAGAAAGATACTTCAGTATAAAAATAAAAAATAAATGAAAAAATAAATAAAAGAAACAAAAAAGGAAACGAAGGTTGACACATATATGTAGAGAGGTCTAGGATTCTGAGCAGTACAAGCACATTCGAAAGAAGGTAGCCGTTACCGAGTTTATTAAAATCGTTTTGAGGTTTGGATAAACCGATGTACAGTTTCGTCTATAATGATGTTTGTATTATAATTTAAAAGAGGATCACCAAACAGAAAGACAGACAGGGACGGAGTAGTGAATCTGTCAACATCATCAAAAAGTTGTTTTCCTTCATTGGTTTCCTTCGTTTGTATATATGTAACAGCTTAAGAAGAAGTGCGATGCGTTCTCAACGAGGCCATATGTACACAAAGCAGCGTCACATATGTTCTTTGAGAATAAGTCATGGTTCAAGGAACTGCAGTTTGTACGAAGCCTCTTGTGCAGGAGCTGCTGTTTTCTGACATCGTAATAAAATGTTTGTGAACAGTTAGCAGATTGATATACAAAGACATTTTGAATGCGTTTAGAGTAGAATATTGTGTTTCATTTTCGGGGAGGTTGTTCCATTCCTGTATTGTTGCAGGGAGGAAAGAGTTGCTATAATGGGTTGTGCGACAGGCCAGGTATGACTGTCTTGGACAGTATTGACGGAGGTTCGCAGAAAGACGAAAGGCTTCTTTATTAATTACTGACGACTTTAATGTTTGAAGTACAGTTGTCGACGTAGAAACTCTTATATTCACAATTGTTGAATTATTCGCAGAGAATATCGCAGAGAAATATCGCAAAGTTGTTTACTTCTCGTCTTCGCAGCTCGCAGAACGCATGTGACTTTTCGCGGGAAAACACCGGTGAGCATAACATTTCTGTAAAATGTACACTACTATAAAACAAGTAGGGACATCATTAATTTACAAATATAAAGAACAATAGTTACATATATGGTGTTAAAAGGAGTAATATAACAGAATAACAGTTAACTGGACTTAATGAGATTCATAATAATCACACAGATATCTTAACCATGTTTTAAGAACATTTAAAAACGTTTAAGATTAGCAATAAAATACATGTCTACCCTTCCATTGATACCAGATATTGTTAACGATCAATGGTTTCCTAACTACTGTGACTATGGCTCCCTGACGGGGATTTCCTCGGTCTCGCATATCAAGACCAATTTGTGGATGGGTCGTTCCAATACGGACAGACTCGTGTCTCCTGTCCTTGCTATCAAGCAAACAAGTGGCAATATTGACCTTAACCTTCCGTACAAGGTCGTCTTCATCAGCTGTGGATTCAACGATTCGAGCAAGCTGCCATTGGCTTCTCGACTGACGTTCGTCAACGACGAGGACAATATCCCTAACCATGTAATTTCGAACAGGCCTTGACCGTTTTTTCTGATCTGCAAATTTTGCAAATACTCCTTGCGCCAACTCAACCAAAATTGATTGGCCAAATATTGAACACGCCTCCAATACTTTCTCGAATACAGGTCTGTCTTCTGAAAGTTGCCTGGGGGAGGAAGAATAACACTGGATTTCATCTAACACAGAATCTAGGTGTGGCCATTTTTTAGCCATTTCCTTAGACGGAATGTGGTCACGATTCACTGGCATGATCTGTCTCGTGTAGGAATCTGGTAAAGAAAGTGTCACAGAGCCAACATAACTTCTTACTTTCAAGCCTTTGACCTTTCGACTTGAAACCAACCGGTTTTCTGCATACATTGTTGACAACTGCAAATTGACCTCAGTACCTACAATTCCTAGAGCTTCACAAGTGTTTTCGTGAACGAAGGTAGTATCAGACTGCGTGTCAAGTAAGACATATACAAGATGCTTCCTTTCCGGACACGACTTATGGGAAACATAAAGAGGAAGAATCATGGAGCTCAGGTGACTAGAACTACTAAAACTCATCAAAGATTTGTCGGAAACAGGTTTATCAGTACTCGAATGATTTTCATTGGCACCACTTCGCCTCTGATTTTGTGGCCGGTCACCATGAAAGGCTGTTGGGTGTTTTTGATTACAGATCCTACAAACCTTCCTCTGAACACATAGCCTCGCAACATGATTCCCCTGCAAGCAACCAAAACACAAGCCTTGCTCCCTCGCATAGGCCTTCCTATCAGCTACGGACTTTGATAAAAAACATTCTACAAGAATCAATGTCATGATATTTTCTTTGACAAACAAGCATTCCCTATGTGTTTGTTTCTGTGGTTTATTTTACGCCTTTTGTGTTTCAGATTCATTTTTCACGTTTGACATGAAAGACCCTTTTTTCCTCAAAGCCTTCTCTTCATTCCTGTAGCCATCAGCCTTCCTACCTTAACCTGCTTGATCCGGCTTTTCGAACTCATATTGCGGAAGCTATTCAAGAATTCTGCATCAAATGGTGTCGACGAGAACATGCTGATGTTAATGCCCTTTCGGATTGGAAGAAATGTATTTTCGATATTATTGATACACGAATAACTTTTTACAAATCTAATAACCATCTTTTACCACCTCGACCTAGAGTTACATTTCGCTACTTGAAGAAAAACATTTCTAATTTTCATTCAGATTATGTTCTTGTTCCTGCTGACAAGGCATCAAACAATGTAATCATTATTTGAAGATTGTATTATGTTGATGTTTTAAAGAAGGAGCTAACTGATTCAAAAACTTATATAACAGTTCAAACACCTGAAAAAGATATAGTCTCGGAACATGTAAAAATGTGCAATGATTTTAAGTCTGGTCCTAACATAAAACAACATAAACTTTCTACTTTGTACTGGATTCCGAAACTACATAAAAACCCTTATAAGTCGCGTTTTATTGCCAACTCTAGCTGTTGTACCACTACTAAATTATCTATACTTTTGACGTCCTGTCTTACTACGATCAAAGAACATGTTAAACGCTACTGTGATAAAATATATGAAAATTCTGGTATTAATGTTTTTTGGTCCATAAAAAATTCAAATGATGTTTTAACAAAACTTGAAAATGAACAGTATAACATTTCTTTACTGAGCTCTTATGATTTCTCTACACTCTATACTACTCTACCTCACCATCTTATAAAGGATAGACTTATTAAATTAATAGAAAAAACCTTTGCCAGAGAAAACAAAATGTTCATTGCTTGTAATGTTCAACGTTCATTCTTTTCGAATTCAGAAGTTGAACATTACACAATGTGGACTTGCCTTGATGTTTGTAGATCTCTTACCTTTCTTTTAGATAATATATTTGTGCGTTATGGAGATACCATATATCGTCAAGTTGTTGGTATACCCATGGGTACAAATTGTGCCCCTCTTGTTGCAGATTTGTTTTTGTATTGCTACGAGAGGGATTTTATGCTTAGCTTAAAACCTGATACACAGACCGATATTGTTAATGCTTTTAATAAAACTTCAAGATATTTAGACGATATTTTGAATTTAGATAATCCTTATTTTGATACTATGGTTTCTTCAATCTACCCAAAAGAACTGTCTTTAAACAAAGCTAATCAATCTGACATTAATGCTTCATTTCTAGATTTGAATCTTTCAATTACAAATGATAAAGTTTCGTCCAAAGTATACGATAAAAGAGAAGATTTTAATTTTAAAATTGTTAATTATCCTTTTCTAGATGGGGATGTGCCACGTTCTACATCTTATGGTGTTTATATTTCTCAACTTATTAGGTTTGCCCGAGCCTGTTCTTTGCTTGAAGATTTTAACAGACGTAATTTAGTTATAACTGATAAACTTCTTAAGCAAGGTTACAGATATCACAAACTTCGGAAAACCTTTTCTAAATTTTATTATCGAAATTTACCTCTCATTAGTAAATATAATTGCAATCTACGGACGTTACTGCGACAAGGCATTTCTCAACCAGAATTTTATGGGGATGTTATCTACAAACTTAGGAAAATTCGGGGTCATATCCATTTTCATGATTTGTTTATAAAACGCATTAAAAAATTTAAAAAGAAAGGTTATGATCCTATTATATTGCAACACACTGCATGTTTGGTTATCGACCCTTTTACAGTCGGTAGCTACGCTTCCCTCTTTGCTTGCGCGATGACAGGCCGAGGGTAGTACTCTATGATGGTATACTCTTAAACTTGGATACAGGAGGAGCTTACCAGACTCATGTATTATTTTTTTCCCCTGTCGTGCCCTTAACGGCTTACCTGCAGGTGCTCTGACTTCAGCAAAGTCATTGAGTACATATTTGACGGATTGTCACAGTTATTATGCTATGTTTTACATGTTGTCCTGTGTTCACCGTCGTCTATGTTGTGGGTAAGTCCAGCGGGGATACCTTTATTTACAATATTTGTAAAGCTAGGGTGACTTTGAGAGAAGTGTGAGGTTAGGACGTCCGTAAACCGGTTTAAACCCCCAGTGGTGTTTTTGCTGCTGACCGTGCCAAGGCGGTACTCTCTTTGTCACCCTTCCTTTTGTTTGCATTGCGTCTTTGTGCTTGTGGTTTGTTCATGTTGTGGAACGTTTGTCCCTGGTTCTTGTGTGTCTTTTGGTGTTTTCTGTGTTCATTTCGTGTGTGTGCGTGTGCGTTTGGGTGTGTGGTTGTGTGTGTGTGTGTGTGTGTGTCATGCTGTCTATCGGTGTTTTGGTGGTGGTTGCGTCTTGCATGTGGCTTTGCCTGCTTGACTTTACTACTTTTCCATTCAGGGCCTGTATGGAGGTTACAGGATCACACGCTATATTGGCTTCTTTGGAAACAAATATCATGAACTCTTTGAAATGTGGAAATGCTTTCCTCTCCTCCTTCCATTGAACAACAAAACTATTCATCCTCTTGAGAATCCATTCGGGAAGTTTGTCCAACATTTTCCTATTTTCTCTTTCATCATTCAAACCTGACAGACTACCAACACTTGTCATTGCTGTGTGACACTGCTTTAGGAAATCTGAAAAACGCCGCAGACCATAACCATCACGAGACAGAATTTTGGGCCATTTCTCGAGCTTATCTCGGAAGGCGTTTGCAACAACAAATGGGTCGCCATAACGTTGATCCAACAAAATCTTGGCCTCCTTATATGTATCTTCTGTACCAATCAAAAAGAAGTTTGACACCACCTCCCTAACCTCGTGACTTAAGTATTTTCGCATGTAATGGATTTTCTCCGATGACGGAATAGGTTTTCTTTCTATCAGAGTATGAAAGGCCGACTTCAAACCAGGATATTTTAAGGGATCCCCAGTGAATATACCAGGCTCTGGAGGGGGCAACTGACTCAAAGCAAGCTGCTCTGATACAGATCTTGTTAATTCTAGACTTTCGGTGTCAGCGGGAAGGGTCACAACTGGATTATTGAGGGGCAACACTTGTTCTTCAGCATTATTAGAAATTGGGGGAGTAAAGACGCCCGCATTGGGGTTTAAACCTAACCCATGTGATTGATTCTTTTCAATAGGGGTTTGTTCTACTTTAGGTTGGATGACCTTTTTTATTGATTTGACCAGGATCACTAGATAAGTGTTCTACATTTTGTTTCAAGTACTCTCTGACATATTCATGTTTATTGAATTCAGGCAAATCTAAATTTTTAGGGCATTCAGAACCAGACAGCGACTCTGACGATACACCATCTAGTGCGTTTGCCTTAGCTTAGGCCTCTTTAATATTGCGTTACGTAATAACTTTTTCTAGTTCCATTTTAGCCTTGCTTTCAGCATCAATGAATTTTAATTTTGCCTTTAAGGCAGCGACCTCTGCGACCACGTCAATGCGCTTTGAAGAAACCGATGTTTTCGATTTTCCCGACCTCCCGGTCCTCGACGACTTTGAGTGTACTGAGGATGGCGCATGACTGTCGGAATAAATAGAGCGAAATTCTAGAATTCTATTGGACACCTTACACATCACGTTCTGATGATCTTTCTCTAAATTGTCAAAGACTCTAACAAATTCTTCCGGTAAAGGTTGATCCGACTTAAGCACTTGAGATAATCTTGCAAACGTAGCCGTAACGGCTTGAAATTCTGTTTCTAAGTCTGAACGCTCAACTCGGATGGGATCAATTTCGACAGCATCGGACAGTAATACAGCAAGTCTGTTTACGCAACTACGCCATCTAGATACTGCTAGTTTGAAATTTCTCTCTACGATTCTTTCCTCATACTGAAAGCCTCTTTCTGTGGACCTTCTTTCTCTAGAACTAGAACGTAGTACCGGTTCTTTTGCATTGGGCACATCCGACCGCTTATCTTCTAACGGTGCTTCGGCCATGTCAGAATTAGTAAACATGTGAACAAAGATACATGAATTATAATACAAATAAATATTACGAAAAGGAAGATTGTTTTAATGTCAATAGGTATTCTGTTTTGGAGAGCAGGGCAATCCCTACCTTTCACACTGTTTAAATTTAAACCAAAAACAATATATGACAGAGCAATCTCTACCTACAGAGTAAATCAGTAAATATGGTATGCATAATTTAATAATGTCAATGGTCTATTTGAGTTTGTACAAGCACACTATGTGAGTGGCAGAGCTATCTCTACCTACAAAAATAAATTATCACTGTCCAAATTGTTAATATCGAACTAAAACTTGTGCAATACAAAACACACACTCATACTATCATGTGACAGCTCAATCACTGCCTACATGTAGGAATAATGTTTATCAAATATTCAAAAAGGATACATTGTGTCTTCCGATTCCTCGCACAGGTACTAGAGTATCATATAGATCCATTGTTGCATTGAGGCAGAACATTTCCTGCTCAAATGCAAAAGGTTTGAGTTTTTACACACAATCATTTTAAATCTTCCGGCACAAGGACCGCAACCAAGATGTCGCAAGAGTGGCACTGGGGTGAATACCGTCTGTTAGCAAACTGAATTTAACAGAGTATCTGGCCTTCCGGTTCTTCCTTTTTCGACACCAGACCATATCCTGCGCAAACTTTGGGGTGTAAGAACAAAGTCGCCTGTTCAAATTGTCAATACATTCAGTTATACGCTCATCATATTTTGTGAGCTGGCGATCAGCATCCTTGAACTGTGTAGGGTTAGGATGACACCTTTTCATATTCCATGTCCCAATTAAAAGAAAGGGAACATTTAGAAATGAAAGTTTCACAGCTGGATTTTTGGACAGGAGTGTCACAATATTTTCAAGAGAATTCTGTTATGATGGTAACGGATCTTCATGTTTTAGATAAATATATTTCTGATCTTTAAACGTGGCATCACAAGTGCCATTCCAGATATAAATAGCTACCCTTTTGTACTCGGATATTAATTTATTGATATTTCTTGAAAGCCATTCAAAAATGTCTCGAGTACTTGCCCCTGGCTTGTAAATCCATTTAATTTGCCTTTCCACACTGGAATTTCCAGCACACAATTTAAGGTAACGTCCTTTACTGTCGCTAACCACAATTGGTTTCCACGTTAAAGAATGTGGCACTTCAACTTCCTTGTCAATGTTCTTTTTCAACTTGCTGAAACTCATAAGGATGAGAGTTTCTACTATGACTAGCTATGACTGTCTTGGACAGTATTAACGGAGGTTCGCAGAAAGACGAAATGCTTCTTTATTAATTACTGACGACTTTAATGTTAGGAGTACAGTTGTCGACGTAGAAGCTCTTTGCGCCTTATATTCACAATTGTTGAATTATTAGCAGAGAATATCGCAGAGAAATATCGCAAAGTTGTTTACTTCTCGCCTTCGCAGCTCGCAGAACGCATGTGACTTTTCGCTGGAAAACACCGGTGAGCATAACATTTCTGTAAAATGTACACTACTATAAAACAAGTAGGGACCTTTTAAAAAGGATGCACTGTCGCAGTAACACCAGGGGTTGAATATCACCAGCGTTTCTTAATCTTAAATTGCATCGAGAATCCCTTCCAGCCACTTCAGGTACCAGTTCTGTGAGCTATTTTGGAGTTAAATTAAACACCATTTTATAAAAGAGAGTCTGTGTTTTACGTCTGGTTTCAAGGCTGGTTTCAAGGCGTTTACATCCAACTTCATGCAATAATTTACCAACAGAAACCAATTTAGTTGTCCCAGTTACTATACGGGTACATGTAGCTTCATATTGATTTTGTTCAAAACTGTTAGATTCTCTGGCATTACAGTTATCAAATATAGTATCATTGCATTCTAAAATAGGTATCACTAAATATACGCAGATTGGTTCAAGGGAATATCTGTCCGAAGTGAATTTGAGTTTTCGCATGACATTTATTCTTGTCCATGCCTTAATAGCGATATATTCGATATGACAATGCCATGTTAGATGACGTGAGAGATGAACGCCAATGTGCTTATGTGAATCTACTTCATGAATTTAATGGTCTTGCATATATACGAATGAGACATTTTTTCTCGAGATTATTAACGACTCAGTCTTCTTAGGATTGAATTCAACTAGCCATTTCTCTGCCTTTTTAACATATTATTATTGATATTTGTTGTTTTGCTATGTGCGGGAGTAATACCTACACTAAACAAGCTAGTGAGCAAACAAACGAATGTTCCATTCAATGTCGCTAACAATATCATTTATATAAAAAAAAACAAGAAATAACAATGGACCTAATATATATCCTTGTGGAACACCAGCTTCATAGTATTCCAGTCAGAGAAGGTACCAGGTAAAATTACACGTTGCATTATTTCAGTAAGATAACTGGAAAACCAGAATAGAATTATGGGTAGAACATGACCTGGATATATACCAGTTATTAAACATTTAAGGACAATGTTTTACTTTAAAAATTGAAGTAATTTGAAATTTAAGTTTAACTAACATGTTTTTGACATGCCGGCAATTCATTTAGCGAACATAATGGTTAATCTGTATCATCTGTCAGAAAAAAGAACCTACCCTCGGATTATGTTTTACAGGTTTTATGTTTATGTTTTATGTTTATGTTTAGGTGTATGTTTTACAGGCATTTAGTTGAGTTGATGTAATTTAGCATTTGGTCGATATCTCTCGTCAGTTTCGCGATGGCGATGTCTGTATGGAATGTCTAAATGCCATTTCGTAGGGTTTACATGCATTTTAAACGTGACATAAAAATAAACGTGAAATAATTATATAACAGAAAAGGATAACATGTTAATGAGAAAAAAACCCATATTAAAGACCAAATAAATTGCCAAGTCTAAAATCTTCGTCAATATCTTGAATGGTTTGCATTTCACCATTTAGAATTATTTTGCTTGTTTATTTCAAAACGTCTGGTATTACATTAAAAGTTCATGTACGTTGCCCCGACTTTCCCGATATATATGACTTAGCTCTTTTTCTTCTAATTTTCATTGGATTTCTCGGATTGGCATCTACACAGTGGCTGATGGTTTCCTTTGTCTCGCAATAGTAACAGGCAAATAATCTGAAAAGATATGTAAAGTAATGTAAAGTAACAGTACTTATAGTGCTTTACTTAATTTCAGACGCTCTGTATTTGCATTAGGACTGAAACGGGTAAAACACTTTTACCCAAATACCAAATCAGTTAAACTTAAAAATTAATTCACTTCAAAACTTTTTAAGTATAACATTGTCTTCATATGTTAACCAGCATAGATCCAGATTATATGCTATGCTTCTGTTCTCGATCCTAATTGTGTGTAATATACTGTCAAAATCGCAAATAGGCATTGTGTGAAGGAATATCTACACTTATTAGTTGGGATTACACTATTGAGACCTACGACGCACATTCAAACGTTAGTATTTGTATGTGTCTAAACCGTAAGTTTTTGTAAGAAAATCGTGTCTTAATCGTACAAAATAGATCGGGTCTAAACCGTAGAGTGCACTTTTACCACTGCGGGGTAAACCGTACACTCGACAATTTTTTCAACCCTCTCAATAAGACAAACTGAAGATTTTTGCTTCAAACTAATTAACTCAACGTTTATATAGAACTCAAATGTATATACCCACAGTGTTAGAAAAGGCTTAGCGTTGTTGGTAAGCTTACAATGAGGCAAAATATGACCTCCTTCTCGATTCGATTTCTGATTTTCGGTTTCTGCATTGTGTACGGAAGATTTTGAGTCTTACACACAGGCATGAATCATTAGGAGGTAAAACACTGTTGACGGGCGTTATAATTCTGTGTTATGACACCAACTAAAAGACAGAAAGAAAAATCTACATTGTTTAAAAAGTGTAAAAATGTGATGCTTACCTTTCAGCCTCCTGTTCGTCCGCCATCCTGGAAAAGTCTAAACATTCGCGAACGTACAGCTTGCACAACAGTGTATAAAACTGGTACCAAATCAGAGATAAGACATTGTGCATTTATTTCCAGTTTGTTGTCGTATATTACCTTAATACATACTCATGAATATTAATGAGAACATTAAGATAGTAAAATATGGAAATGACGTCAATGGTGACAGGAATTACGGGACCCCATTGCAAATAGTGTTACCTGAATACATTGTATAGTGATATAACGTATTCTCCCTAATCAGCATATAGATATATATATATATATATATATATATATATATATATATATATATATATATATATATAAAAAATATAATTGGCAATAGAATACAACCGGAAAGGCTAAATATATATAATAAAAAAGACTAAATGTTATATGGCTTTAAAATGTTTAATTAATAACTTAAAAATGCGCGACGCGTTTCATCAGATCATCAGGCGCAATATTATGATGTCATGACTTTGTTGTCATGACGTCGACGTCTCTACTTCCTGTAAGGCTGGTAACTCTGTCAGACAAATGTTTTAATTAGAAATTAATTGCATTTAGGGTTGGTTTAAATTTTTGTATAAAATATTTTTCTTTTTCTAGCCTAGCTGAAACACTATCTGTCTTAGTTGTTAGGGACCTCAGTGTGGTGCAGCGTATGGAGATGTAAAATTAAAACGGAATATTTATTTTTTAAGTTATTATTTACTTGTGATGTCTTTTTTTGGAGAATATTGTATGTATTCAGGAAGAACCGTATATAATGCTGTAATCCCTTTTGCTATTTCTTTCTATTTGTGTGTAAATATGTAACATCGTAATTATGTAAAACGCAAGCAATAAAATATTATTTTTACTAAAAAAGAGTAATCTATTTTAAACATTGTTTGTTCTCGGTTGAGTGGAAAGTCTACATAGCATCCTATTAACTTATTCCCTCCTAGGCTATTTTAAGACACATCTTTTTGAATATATCTACCGAATAGGAGCATTAAATATAGAAAAGGAAAAGTTTAGAAGTGTGTAGTTTGTTTTGAAACCATTATGATAAAAAGAGCATGTCATAATGGTTTCAAACAAATACTTTTACAGAGACGCCAAAGGGCATCAGTAGGACAGAATGGTTAAAACGTACCTTTTCAATATCTTAGTCAATAGTTTCAAATGCAATTTTATGACTATGGTTGTTATTGTAACGGTTATGACAATGGCTATTATCGTTATTTTTTTTATAAATTATCCTCATTTTCTGTTGACACAGTACCGATGATGGAATCAGTAACGGAGGGAACGAAGTGTTTTTAGGAATAACGGAGGACTGGCTTAAACCATACGCCGGCGATGTCATTGTAGACGAAGCGCTATTTGTTACTTGGGAGCACAAAAATGGCACTGAAGTAAATGTTTAAAAGCTTAATCTGCTAAAATTTCAAATACGAAGAACTTGAGGAATGTTAAATTCAGATGATTTATAATTTTATTGATGTTTTTTTGTTATTTGATCTCATAACACGATATAGACGAAGTGTTGACAACATACAGTTGAACCTGTCTTAAGCGTTTAAATATATTTATTAAATATAGAAATCTAAAAGGCAGGTGGTTCCTTAATGCATGGCAAAAGTAATTACCGGTATTACTGTGTAATGCATTACTTTCGATTTGCATTAAGCTACCTCCTGCCTTCAGACCCATAGTTAGACTTTCTTTTGAACATCGCTTAAGACAGGTTCTACTGTATACAAACTATTTGGATTAAGATGAGGCGTATCATAGAAATCAAAGTTAATGACACATAGTAGTTAAAAATGCAAAACAAACAAAATATACATGATACTGTAACTTTCGGATACAGTGCAGCTAGGCCAGCCATCGCATCGATAACGGTGTAAACAGTGTGGCCGTACATGTCACAGCGTCGATATAGTTTCTAAAGATTATAGCCTTGACAAAACATGGCTTCTATGTAGCCTCAACACAATATAGCTAGATCAATCAGTGCGTCAACAGTGCAGTCCACACAAATCGTCGCGTCGATATATTGCATAAGACAAGATAAGATAACCTTTATTTACAGTCGGTTTACATCAACAAATAAACACTAGCTTTGAAGCTATTGTCCGACAAAATCAGATTATCCAGTAACAATACAAACAACCTATAAAATAGAAACCTGTTAAAATAGAAAGTGTTTTAAGTCAATAGTATATATATATTTATTAAACAGCAAAATGTAATTTATTATGGAAAAATGCACTGAGCCGATCTTTCCACAGAAAAACTTACATGCAATTTGCTATAGCGTCTGAACAGTGTAGCTGAGATCAACTACACCGACAGTTAAGGTAAGTACAGTGAAGCTCACTTATAACGAAGTCCTCGGGACCATCTGATTTCTTTCGTTATATCCAAAGTTCGTTATATCAGGTCCATATTACTATATGTAATCAGAGAGGGGGATTGAATTTTATTTGGTTAAATGCAGTATTTCGTTATATCCAAGTTCGTTATAAGTGAGCTTCACTGTATAGCGTGAAAAAAGTGTACATGTAGTCCAAATCAAGCACACCGTCAATATAAGTCAGTATAGCGCCTACACAATATAGTCCAGGCGAACTACTGCGTCAATATACATGTAGTTCAGTATGGCGTTAAAACGATATAGGTCATACCAGCTCCTGCATCAATACAGGTCGGTATACCGTCACAACAGTATGGTCAGTATAGTGTCGAAATAGTACAGTCAAGACGAATCACTGCACCAATGTCAGTTAGTATAAAATATAAACAGTGTAGTCAAGACGAACTCCTGTGACAATTTAGGTCAGTATAGTGTCTAACCAATGCAGTTAAGACCAATGACTGCGATTACTTACAATGTTCATATAGGCGTCTAAACAGTGTATAGCGTTGGTGTGTATTAGTGTAACTAGTGTAATTAGTTGGCGTAGTAATAGTGTAACTGGGCCAGTCATCGCATTGGTGTGTATACATAGTATAATTGGACATGTCATTGGGTTTGATGCTTATAAAAAGTGCAACTGGACTAGCTATCACGTTAATGTAGCGCATTAATAGTGTAGCGAGACCGGTCATCAAGTTGATACAGCTTCTTAACAATGTAACCAGACAAGCCACCACGTTAATGCAGTGTCGTAACAATGTACGAGCCATAATGATGATACTGTGACAGGCCGGGTACAGGTACTGGGTGAAAGACAGTAATTGGTTCGGATAGCTCAATGGTTAGAGCACTCACCTTGTAAGCGAGGGGTCCCGGGTTCGATCCCAGGTCTAGCTGCATGTTTTTTCACCAGTCCTCTGCGTGAAAGACAGTAAGTGGTTCGGATAGCTCAGTGGTTCGATCCCCGGTCTGGCTGGATTTTTATCACCAGTCCTGTTACAATACAGCGTATCAAAATTATAACTACATCGGCTATAACGTTGATATAGCGTATTAACAGTGTCCATAGACCAGCCATAACGTTGATATAGCGTGTTGAAAGTGTTACATCAAGTTGATTTGGCGTATTGGAAGTATAAACGCATCGCCGATCTCGTTGATGTAGCTTATTAAAAGTGTAACTAGACCAGCCATGATGTTGATATAGCATATTAGAGTGTTACTTGATGTGAGTTTTTATTTCCAGGTAATTCTGTCCCAGCTCGGTCTTGCGCATACAAGTGATAACAGATCCTTCGCCATATTTACCTACGACTCCCAAGGGCCATTGAACATTTTCCACCCGGACACCACATTTGTGAGTTTAAACTGCGTTGTATATCATAACAATTATCTATACTACTAACCGAACGATCTCGATCTTGTGTCGGATTGGCCGTAAATACGGCACACCGTACATATTGGCTAATGTTATATGCGGGCAGCTTACACATTGAAGTTGTGTTATCTGACAACGAAAAAGCATACATATCAGCAGTTTGAATACAGACAGAGAAATTCCCCTACCTACGGAAATGACCTTCCTATGTAAGTGACGATTGGCGAATATTTCGTTTCGGACACAAACGTATTATTTATTTGTTTGTTTGTTTTCTCCTTTATTATTTGTTGACAAAACACTAGACAGTTTGTTACTATTTATACGGATAAACCAACTTATTTTGGAACAAAACATGACCGACTCATATGTAAACCAAGCGACTACAGCGATTCTTTATTTTTAAAAGCCTTATAGCAAGATGCAATGTTTTCAACATAGCTTTCTTGGTGCAGTGGATATGTATCTGGTCTTGAATGTGCGGGGTCTTGAGTTCGATTCTAACCAGTGACCAATATTCTTTTATAAAAACACTGTCCGTACAAAACAACAGTAATTATTAATAATAAACATGTAATAATTAATAACAAACCTTTTTTATATAATTGAAAAAGAATAAAGATTAAAAAGAAGGTAAGGAACGCATACGGAGAAACAGGCTGCTTGCGCAGAAATACTAATAACGTAGGTAATATATACAATGCAAAAAAGGTGGCCTGTTAATAGTTATCAGCGTTATAGTTATATTGTTTTGTTTACCAACGAATAGGAATGAAATTGACGCACGAAGAACAAAACAGCTGATGCGTCCTCTGCCAAATCGGCCCAAGGCCTAAATACGTTTGCAGTTCTCGCGGACTGGCATTGTACCATTTTTTGCATACCCTATGTGCATATGCTACCGTAATTATACCCCCACAACGAAGTTTGGGGGGTATACTGGAATCAGCTTGTTCGTCCGTCCGTCTGTCCGTCCGTCCGTCTGTCCGTCTGTCCGTCCGTCTGTCCGTCCGTGGACACAATTTTGTCCGGCCTTCTTCTTCTACATTTTTGTTTCAATTTTGTTGAAAGTTAATATATAGCCATATGACCATATAAACCTGTGCACCGCATATTTCCGTTATGATCGGACCACTACTTCAGGAGTTATCTCCCCTTTTTAGTCCCCTACCAATGTTGTCTAGTTTTTTGGACTTTTTATGGAATTGACTCGAGATATCAACTCAATATTTAGTACAAAGCTAAATCTAGATAAGTTACAGCTTATGTTACAATCTCAGCCTGGTTGAATAATTATTTCTAGAGTTATTGCCCTTGAACTTTAATTTTTTCTTCAAATTTGGGATTTTCCAGACTTTTTTGGAAGTGGTTGCAGATATTAACTTTATATTTGGCATAAAGCTAACTCTAGCTGTCGAATGCTATTTGAAGCATTTATTATAATCTGGAAAATGTGGTATACGGGTGTATCGTTCTAAAAGGCTTCTTTGTTGAAATAGGATCGTTATATGCCTACAAAATTGTTTTTAAATTCATTCATTTTCACGGTATCATAATATCAATTACATTTATAAGGAACTAAATTAGCTGAAACGGCGACTGTTTCTGTGCAGCTTTAACAAAACCAGCAAGGACATTGTTCTGAAATGAAATAAACATTTTTACTATCTTTACCGTTAGGCCCACCTGCTCCAAATTTTAAATGAATCTTTTTTAGGTATTGATTACAATCATTTTTTTCATCACAAACCAAACACATCGGATTTAATTGTTACTCTTTACCAAGTAGTATTTTGAGAAATCATAACAGCTAAATTAATAAACCGTTACTTAAATGGCACTTAAATAAGTGCCATTAATATTTTTGTAGTAAACATGTATTTGGTTTTACATGACGTTAATAGTATTTCAGTTTGCTTACAAGCTGCAACATATCCTTACTTGACAGAACAGACTCAGACATGGATCAAACCCAGTGCTATGAGCCGCAAAGATTTGTCATTTAGGGACTCCAAATACTTGACCACCGAGGCCCTTTTGAGTTGAATGTTATAATGTGTTATGTACAATATATTTAAATTCAAATACCAGTATATCTTGGTATAAGCAGCACTCGGGCAGGTCTTTTTCTGTGCTATATAACATTATCTACCATGGTGTAAAGAAGTTTAAAAGATAAAGTGTTTACCTTTACATAAACTATGCTTTTCCGCCGATATTTTGTCATGTGAACCAAACAGTTTTAACATAAAACTTAAGTTTACACTATAATTAATAAGGATATTGGAAAAGCATTGTAGTGATTGTACTTTGCAATTCACCAGAATATACCAAACAGTCTGCTTAGTATTGCAGTAAGTAGGATCTACCGTGCACCTCTAGACTTTTTTCATGGGTACCGAAATGTTCAGAAAGTATACTGAATCAGAATCGCGAATGTACTCAAGAATAAATTATTTTAGGCTATGTGTATTTTAACACCCTCACCCCCCGATTTGGTAATGAAGACCCATACCTGCAAAATCGCCCATATAACAGCGCTTGTTTTTGCCTTAAACTTATAAAACCGGTACCAAAATAATACATGGTGCTCTTGTTTTCACTTATTCGCTAAAATTACCTCATTTGTATACTCATGAATATTAATGAGAAACATTAAAAATAGTAAACATGTATAGACATTAAGCAAACCTTTAATTTTAATCCTAGAAAATATCAGCAAACAACTTCAAATGCATCCATTTTACAGCCAGGTTTTGTCCTAAACCTTTAAACCGGTACCAAATGTAAGATAAGACATATTGCTTTTATTTCTAGGTTTACTTTGAAATTGAATTATTTGCGTACTCATGAATATTAAAGAGATCATTAAAAATAGTAAAACAAATATTGAAATAACGTAAATAATGTAAACTGTTCAATTTGTTGTCCTAAAATATTAGAAAACAACTTCAAATGCAGTTAAACATGATGACAAAATCCTCAAACACAAACTATCTAATTTGCGGACTAAAGAATTAACTCTATGTAACGTTTTAAATGTTTCCACAGTACCCATCAATTTTACTTTATTCACACATACTTTCGTAGTCGACACCTACCTGCAAAAAGCTTTCATATCACAAAAGGTTTTTGTGCTAAGTGTATTAAGCTTGTACGGAATTAAAGCGAATACCTTGTACCTTTGTTTAAAGGCTATACATGTACTTCGGAATACCCTTATTTGTATACACATGGATATTAATGAGAACATTAGGACGTCCGTAAACCGGTTTAAACCCCCAGTGGTATTTTTGCTACTGACCGTGCCAAGGCGGTACTCTCTTTGTCACCAGTCCTTTTGTTAGCCTTGCGTCTTTGTGCTTGTAATTTGTTCATGTGTCGAACGTTTGTCCCTGGTTCTTGTGTGTCTTTTGGTGTTTTCCGTGTTCATTTCGTGTGTGTGTGTGTGTGCGTTTGGGTGTGTGGTTGTGTGTGTGTGTGTCGTGCTGTCTATCGGTGTTTTGGTGGTGGTTGCGTCTTGCATGTGGCTTTGCCTGCTTGACTTTACTACTTTTCCATAGTAAACAAATATAGAAATAACGAAAATAATGTTAACCGTTCAATTTTTATCCTACAAATATCAGAAAACAACTTCAAATACAGTTTAAATAGATGAGCAAATCCTCAGAAAACAAATTTTGCGGTCCAAACTTTTTTGCAACGTTTTAGCTGTCTCTATAGTAAGCATTCATTTCCACCTGTTTATAATACTTTCTTAGTCTACACTTACATGCAAAATATTTTATATCACAGAGATAGTTTGTAATTACTGTATTAAACTGGTACCGAAATAAAGCTAATACATTGTGCTTTAGTGTAAATCCTTTACGGAGGAATAACCTTATTTGCAACTTTTATATACACATGAATATTAATGAGAACAATAAAATATAGTAAAACCAAACTATAGAAATAACGTAAACTTCTAAATTTTATCCTACCGATATTAGACAACAACTTCAAACAAAGTTTAAAATGATGTCAAAACACGCAGAATGCGAATTATCTAAATCGATAACCAAACAATGAACTGTAAGTAACATTGTAACTGAGGGTAACTGATCCTTTCACATCTTTTGAAATTTGACATCTATCTGTAAAACTCCGCTAGATCTGTTATTTTTTATGAATTATGAAACCAGTTGTTACTAACATAGAGCTGAGACATTGCTTTAATGCTAAATATTACTTTTCTGATATAAACTAATTTGTATATGTATAAATATTTCTTAGAACAATAACAAATGTTGAAATTTTCGAAAGACACGAGTTTTTCTCTTACAAAGCATACAAAAATGCTAAATGTTGTATTAGTTAAATGGAAAAGTAGCAAAGTCAAGCAGGCAAAGCCACATGCAAGACGCAACCACCACCAAAACACCGATAGACAGCATGACACACACATACACAGCATGACACACACACACACACACACACACACACACACACACACACACACACACACACACACACACACACACACACACACACACACACACACACACACACACACACACACACACACACACACACACACACACACACACACACACACACACACACACACACACACACACACACACACACACACACACACACACACACACACACACACACACACACACACACACACACACACACACACACACACACACACACAATGAACACAGAAAACACCAAAAGACACACAAGAACCGGAGACAAACGTTCCACACATGAACAAATCACAAGCACAAAGACGCGAGGCAAACAAAAGGAAGGGTGACAAAGAGAGTACCGCCTTGGCACGGCCAGTAGCAAAAACACCACTGGGGTTTAAACCGGTTTACGGACGTCCTAACCTCACACCTCTCTCAAAGTCACCATAGCTTTACAAATGTTGTAAATAAAGGTATCCCCGCTGGACTTACCCACAACATAGACGACGGTGAACACAGGACAACATGTAAAACATAGCATAATAACTGTGACAATCCGTCAAATATGTACTCAATGACTTTGCTGAAGTCAGAGCACCTGCAGGTAAGCCGTTAAGGGCACGACAGGGAAAAAGTAATACATGAGTCTGGTAAGCTCATCCTGTATCCAAGTGTAAGAGTATACCATCATAGAGTACTACCCGCGGCCTGTCATCGCGCAAGCAAAGAGGGAAGCGTAGCTACCGACTGTAAAAGGGTCGATAATCAAACATGCAGTGCGTTGCAATATAATAGGATCATAACCTTTCTTTTTAAATGTTTTAATGCGTTTTATAAACAAATCATGAAAATGGATATGACCCCGGATTTTCCTAAGTTTGTAGATAGCATCCCCATAAAATTCTGGTTGAGAAATGCCTTGTCGCAGTAACGTCCGTAGATTGCAATTATATTTACTAATGAGAGGTAAATTTCGATAATAAAATTTAAAAAAAGTTTTCCGAAGTTTGTGATATCTGTAACCTTGCTTAAGAAGTTTATCAGTTAGAACTAAATTACGTCTGTTAAAATCTTCAAGCAAAGAACAGGCTCGGGCAAACCTAATAAGTTGAGAAATATAAACCCCATAAGATGTAGAACGCGGCACATCTTCATCTAGAAAAGGATAATTAACAATTTTAAAATTAAAATCTTCTGTTTTATCGTATACTTTGGACGAAACTTTATCATTTGTAATTGAAATATTCAAATCTAAAAATGAAGCATTAATATCAGATTGATTAGCTTTGTTTAAAGACAGTTCTTTTGGGTAAATTAAAGAAATCATAGTGTCAAAAGAAGGATTATCTAAATTCAAAATATCGTCTAAATACCTTGAAGTTTTATTAAAAGCATTAACAATATCGGTCTCTGTATCAGGTTTGAAATGATCACTGAATTTCACCATGATTGTTAGATAAATAACTTTGGGGCAAATTGTATAGAACTGATTGTAATGTATCTGTTTCCTAGGAAACCATTCTAACCTCACTGTTCATATTACCGAGTGTTTAAATACCTGCAAGACACAAATATTTCGCGGCCTACATAAGCGATAATTATAAATGATATAAACATATACCAGATGTATGAATATTCATTTGCATCTTCGTGAATATTAATTAGTGATAAGAAAACAAAGAGAACCAATATGGAAAATAACACGTTTGATAGTATGTCGAAAACAACATTACACCATTCTCTAAATATAGCTTGCACTGATAAATGTACATTTTGATGATAAATAAAATGTTATGTCTAAAACTGTTATCAAAATGACCGCGCATTGTTTACATGGTAACTGTTGAAAGCCAAGTGTTACAAACCAGGCACAACAGAAAGACAAAACCAGCAACAAACGTTACAAAGGATCACCCATATTCAGAATATATGTACTTCACAACAGCAGGTGTTAAGTGATTGTGTGGCGGCCGTACTTCATTCTCAGTGTTGTTATATTTTCTGGTCCTACGGAATCATTAGTTTTCATGTTATTAGTTTTGAAAATTGAATACTGCTTAAGCCGTCGCTAGGGGGCGTGAGTAGTGTTGCACTTTTCTTTTAATTACTACTCATGAACAGACTCAATAAAACCGAGTATGCAACTTTCTTTTTGCATTTCTACGTTTGCTTTCCAAGGATCACCCATTTTCAGAATATATTTACAGACTTAATTAAATTGAAATGACACGTTGAAGAAACACTTAAATACATGATGTTTTATGTCCAAGCAATAATCCAATGCCAGTCCTTTTGAATAATAAAACACTAGTACTTTTAATTTAAATTTCCCACACTTTTGATTATCCAGTGGATATATCAGTATCCAAACTATTCACAAATAAACTTCTAGTACATTCTAGCCCAAAGATCCAAGATGAAAACAGTGAAGTCTGAGTTCCATATATATATATATATATATATATATATATATATATATATATATATATATATATATATATATATATAAACAGTGAAGTTTGAGTTCCATATATATATATATATATATATATATATATATATATATACTCTGTTACCAATCTAGAAGGGTATTGAACAATCATGAAATTTCTTGAATCATTTGACGGATTGTCACAGTTATAATGCTATGTTTTACATATTGTCTTGTTTTCACCGTCGTCTGTGTTGTGGGTAAAAGTACAAAAATGAGTCCGGCGGGGATACCTGTATTTACACTATTGGTAAAGCTAGGAAGACTTTGGGAGAAGTGTGAGGTTAGGACGTCCGTGAATTGGTTATACCCCCAGTGGTGTTTTGCTACTGACCATGCTAAGGCGGTACTCTCTTTGTCACCCTTCCTTTTGTTTGCCTTGCGTCTTTGTGCTTGTGATTTTGTTCATGTGTAGAGTGTTTGTTACTGGTTATTGTGTGTCTCTGGTTCTAGTGTGTCTGTTGGTGTTTTCTGTGTTCATCTCGTGTGTGGGTGTGCGTTTGGGTGTGTGGCTGTGTTTTTATGTGTGTCATGTTGTCTATCGGTGTTTGGGTGGTGGTTGCTTGTATGTGGCTTTGCCTGCTTGACTTTACTACTTTTCCATTGAAGATCACATTCTACTTGTTTACAATAAAATTACTACATATATACTTTCTGTAAATTTCTATTCACAAAACAAGACTATGTGACTGCTTGTTTACCAACATATTATAAAATGTAGATTCGAGAACAATCTATATATTTACATATTATTCTCTTTAATATTCAATGACATTCTAGAACATTCTGAGAACTTCTTAAAGTTCTATGGATACAATAATGCATTTCAAGACATTTAAATACTATTTAATTACCAAATTCAGATTATAAACATGCTTACTTAACACACGTACTTATGTCACCCAATACCACAGTTTCAATCTTCTGTTATTGTACGTTTTAGCCTATCAAGTCTGTAATAAATTCAAGTTATCAAGACTGTTTCTCACGTTTGATATATCATCAATATGATGAGATCTGGTAAGCCTGTGATGTGATGATTTAATACCCTTTGTTTTGCCTTTTATGCTACGCCACCACCAGCCGTACCAATACTTAAGAGAACTGGTGTCAGCGGATACTTCATCAGCTCACTTATATCAATCGGCATCTTGGGTATTGGTGAACGCACTAATAAGTGAGAAACAACCTTGATACACGGTAAAAAATAACCTGATTAATATTCATGATATCATTATTTCTCCACAGGGAAAGGAGTGATTCACCTCAAGCCACACTGCCGAACGACACTGCATTGTCATTGTCGGGCCACGTCTACATTCTTGCAACCGACATGGATTATGGTCCTATATTATAAAACTTTTGAATCTGAGTCTGATTCAGAGATCGTTCTTATGATTTATCAGATTCTACGCAAGCTCATAAGCTGACCAATCAGATACTTGATAATGATCTAAGACCAAAGCACAGCACTTTATAACATTGGGACCAAGGTCGTCATTCTCGAAGACGCGCTAAAATGAATTCCATGTTTGAAGTACAGTGCTCCCTCTCTATAACGACACCCTTTGGGATACGAATATTGTATGTGTTGTTCAGAGGGAGTTGTTATAGGGAGGGAAAATCAAACATAATTAGCTTGTTTGCAGATTCCCAGATAAGGTGTATTTCGAGAACTAAAACCGTTATGTCTCAATCAACCCCTATGTTGTGTTCACAACATAGGGTTTGATGAAGGCATAAAGAAAATACGATGGAAAAAAGTTATTTCTGGAGAAACGGTGACATGTGTTGTTGTAAGGAGGGACTCATTATTGAGAGGGCCGTTGTAGGGAGGGAACACTGTACCTTATAACAAAAATGGCATAGGTCCAGAAAAGATACCAATATTTGATTTATTTTACGACCAAACCCAATACTATGACGACACTTAAGAATTGCCTTGTAGAGACGATTCCAAAGAGTGTTCACAACATAGGGTTTGGTTGAGAAATGACGAGTTTAGTAGCTGTGCAAATGAGTATCGACATTTAATGTTATATAAGAATAACTCGTCAACACATATGTGAGTGGCTTATGTAAGTTGTGTTTCTAAAATGTGTCTTGTTTCAAGCTTATTTGACAGATACCTTTTTGATTCAGGGTGTAGTGAATGGAGACTTTGCTGATTTTTCGTCTTTGTATTATGCCGGATTCTGTCCAATTTCGGAAGTGGATCTACGTGACATGTCCAATAGCAACTGCGGCCAACCTGCACAAATAATCTACGGTATCGATCGAAATGGTAAACATCTAAAATAACGTTTCTTATTCCAGTAATCCAGAGGTCGAAATAAGTTAAAGTCCAAGGTAAAAATAACGTTAAAGTCCGAGTTAAAAATAAAGTATTTTCAGGAACAGCTCTTTTATTTCTCCTGTCCTCTAAATCGTATTGTGTCGCCACTCCTTACAATCGTTTCTTCGAGATGATTCTAAAGAGTTGTCACAACATAAGGTTTGGTTAACAAATGACGAATTTAGTATATGCTGTGACCACTCCTTAGAATCGTCTCGACAATTTTTGTATCTATGTATGTTATAAATTATAGAACAGATTGCTTTAAATTAAACATTGCTCTCATTATAACTACTGCATGTACATAATTGTGTGTTTTAATCCATTACTTAATAGGCTGATTTAGACCCCACCTATTTGAATGTTTCTTCTGAAACGGAGCATGTACGTGTGAAAAGGAATGATTTAGAGCTGTAAAGTTTTTAAATCATTGTGATAAATATGCTTTTTTGAGCAAATGCTGAATATGCCACAATGGTTTCAGAAATAACGTTTACAGAGGAGATGTTTATAGGGAAAACTATGAGGGAATAAGCTAATAATCAGTAGTTAGTATAACTGTTGAATATTACAGCCATTCACACGTTTATTAAACACATACTATTAATTGTATTTAAAATGCCTTGTAGATTATATCTCATATCTTAATTGAACAATAATCCCGCTAATACGATCACATTTTATCAATATATGCTTAAAAGCTACTAGCTGCTTTTTTGTCTTCCATTAAGCGACCACTTGTTTTAAAAAATCAGAGTTAGATTTTGTTTTAGGGATCGTATTAGCGAGACTTTACTATACCATAACACCCACTGTAAGGTAACTAGTAAGAATGTTAATGGAAACGAGGTCATTGTCATACTTCACAAGGTTAACCCATTTCTTCATAATGCCGCCCATGTCACACTTCAAAAGGTTAACCAATTTCCTCATAATTACGCCCATGTCATACTTCACAAAGTCAACCCCATTTCCTAAATAATAACGCCCATGTCACACTTCACAAGGTTAACCCATTTCCTCATAATGACGTCCATGTCAAATTCCCTCATATAGACAACCCTTTGACGCCTCTATACAAGTCAAATTTAAAACCATTGTGATAGATAGAGTATAGGAGCAAATGCTCTATTTGTCAAATTGTTTGACAACTACACACTTCAAAATGTTCCTTTCCTGTAGTAAATGACCATTTCCGGTAGATTTATTCAGAGAGGGAAATAGGTAAATGTAGGAACCACTCGATTGATTTCGCAGACGTTCGTAATGAACATTGGACAGTTTTTTAATTAACTCGGAAATCTCATAGTCAACGAAATGCGCACGGGATAAACAGGCGTATACAATAACGAATTGACATGTGTTGGGCAAATTGCATAAGCTACAAAGAAGTCATCTCTAGAATCGCATGGGACCTTCTCGGTAAAAAACAAGCAAACACTATCATAGTAATTAGTCAATTCCGTATCGGACATTGACAATGAAACTCACAGACAACAGTGGCTTACACACAGGATAGCCTAAGTAAAACAAAGAAATACACATTGTGTTGTTCCCGCATTCGGTCGGTCAGTCGTTGTCCCGTGTTTTAGTAAGCTGAGTTATCGTTCGTAACACCCGGCCATGCCGTAAATTTACCGCCAACTATTAGCGAGCAGAAAAATCTAAATTTCACTCTATACCGGTCACCATCGTGTAAGTTTATGTTATACATGCCGAATTAAGTATTTTTCACGATTAATCCTTATATTCTGCATAGATATATGGTACTTTTCTAGGTGTGAGAGACAATGTTACGTTCAGAAATTGACGATTCGTCCCCAATTGCTTTCGTACATTGTTCTCGCGCCCCTACCTTTTATCACGGCATTGATTAAGTTGGTCGTTTTCGTTATGTTTGTTGTATATTGGATAGTTATTCATTAAGTAGACTTAAATGTGTTTTGTTTCCTCACCAGTTCAGTATTAAATTTGTAATATGAAGACAAATCTAGTCAGTATAGTCAATATGAAAGTAGATATCATTTAAGGTGATTGTCTATGTTAAAAGTCTAGTCAATTTATTTGATCTATTATCTTGTATGTGCCAATGTCTATACCTTTTCATAACACTCACTTATGAGCTCTTTGTACATGTATTTTACAGTCTTTACCGGTTCAAATATCGACTCGAGGAAATAAAGGATACGTTAAGCCACCTATGTCTTGTTTGTTCCATGAGTACCGGTTATCTATCTGCAATCACCTCCAGGGGTTAGGCGGAATAGTAAAGAACGATGCACGGTTACTTTGGGAAGAGGTGAACATTCAACTACCCGAGGGTTCATCGGCCATACGCAGCCCTAGTCTTCCACACGCAGTGAGACATCGACTCCAGGTCCATCTATCAGGATCCAATCAACGGTGCCATTGTACTGACGAATCATGACTGTGCATATTGACTATACTCCTCTATAGAAATTCAGCATTAAGAGTGTTATCAAAAGGACTTCATCAACAGGTCCATTAGCAGAACTAGATCTCTAAGAGAAATAAGTCAGGTGTAATTGACTGACATTACCACTATGCTCTAGAAATGACAGAACTCCATATGTTTTTCATAATTAAGAACGGAAAAGGTTTAGTGCATACAAGCAGACTTTGACAATTCCATTAGCTTCGTCTAAGAAACATTTGCACCCCCAACAGACAAAGTTTGTTTGAGGGTTAAATATACAGGAATCACCCAGTTTGTTTTAGTGAATATTTATAGAGGTTGTGTTTTACCGGATACATATAGATTTCTATTGCATTGTTGTTGTTAGTATTTACACATGTACTTGTAATACAGCAATAGTCAAACAATTCTTAAATTCAGAGACCATTTAATCAGTACAGAGTTTGTACACAATCTTGTTTACTGCATTAGTAGGTACGAAACTGTACTGATTATTTCATCACTTTTGTAACCGAGTTATGTCTGATATTGATAGTTCTCTTCTGTTCAAAGAAAAACCAGAATCAACCCACTCCAAGCGAACAAAGAAACTTACTGCCAAAGTTATGGAACAGTATAAGCATAGAGTCTCTGAGTTTAAAGGAGGGTTGTGTGCTATCAAAGAGAAGATTATTCAGACCATTACAAGTAATGAATCTGTCTTAGATGAGATAAGTTTCTCCAGATTATTAGAGTTGGGCGTTTCCATAAATGCTCAATATGAGAGATACAATCGGTTGTATAGTGAGTTTATGTTGTTCTTAAGTAGAACTTGCACTGCCGAGAGTAATATTGAGAGTGTTGAACAGTCGATAGAAGAAAGACAATTTAAGGTCAAGGTCGATAGCTTCCTACTGAAAGCGTATAGATTGAGAGAGGAAAAAGGCCAAGTTCCACAGACAGGTTATGCTCGGACTATAAAGTCACGGTCTTCGGTATCAAGAAGCCGAACTTCATCAGGTTCCTTGCACTCCTCCATGTCACGTTCAACACTAGCTAGAAAACAAGCCAAGGCAGAAGCAGCAAAGGCCCAAATGGCCTTTTTAGAAAAAGAAGCTGAAATTAGACGACAGCAGTCTTTTTTACAAGAAAAAGAGTCAATAGCAACAGCTACCAGAGCACGTGAACATGCAGATTTAGAGACAGAGCTGAAGCTCATACAGGAAAAGAAACACGTTGCTGCAGTCACAGCAGAAGCAGACGCATTAGAGCTTTCCTTTGCTGGAAGCCACCACAGTATGGCCAGCTTTGAATCCCTGCCTAGGTCCGATCCTCTAGTTAGAACGGCAGAATTTGTGACGTCCCAGGCCCCTGAAATCCACTTTAAACAGACTGTCCCTGCCCTTACACCCGAAGTTGTGGCCCCGTCAACTGCAGTCAGGGGGAATACTTCCGAACATCTCCACCCGCCTTTTGGAGATCATAAGAAGAGTCCTGATCGTCCTTCGCTCAACCCAACTGCCACTGTGTTCACACCTCCAATTGTCGACCCGTTGACTGTACACGCCCAAACTACAGAGAACCCTGTTGGTTCTCTTCAACCCTCTTTAGAAAAGTCTCAGAATAACCATCAACAACCTTCATTCAAATTGCCTTATCCACAAACAGAAGAAAAAGGGAATAACATTGCTAATGATTTAACGCGTTTCCTGCTCAGAAAAGACTTGGCCATGTCAAGACTAAGTAAATTTAATGATAGAGCAGATAATTTTCAAGCATGGAAAGCGAGCTTTTCCGATGTAATGAGTGATATAGGTGTATCACCATCCGAGGAAGTGGATCTCCTTGTTAAATGGCTTGGGCCAGAATCCCAAAAACATGCTATCAGCCTACGATCGGCTTACAGTAAAGATTACAGCAAAGGACTTGCCAAGATTTGGGAAAGACTAGACGAGCGGTTCGGAGCAGCTGAAAGCGTACATCACTCAATCGTTTCCAAACTAGAGAAGTTCCCAAAAATTAGCACTAGAGAATCTGGGAAGTTGTACGAATTGTCAGACATATTGGCAGAGATCCAGGCCCTCAAGCAAGATCCGAAGTATGCAGTAGCACTTTCATATTTTGACTCTTCTGTTGGCGTATCACCAATCATTGGCAAAGTTTCCTTCCTACAAGAAAGGTGGGCTAGGAGAGCTACCGATTACAAGAGAGCCCGTGATGTAGCTTTCCCTCCTTTTTGTGTCCTCGCAGACTTTATTAGCGATCAGGCCAAGCTACGAAACGACCCCGGTCTCCAGTTGCATACAACACAGGTTCAAACAGAGAGAAAAGAAATAGGGAGAAAACAGGTTTTTTCAAGAAAGACCGAAATCAAGAAGCCCTTCAATGAGAATGTTGCAAGACGCTGCCCGATACACAAAACTGAACACTCTTTGGATGCGTGTCGAGTTTTCCAATCCAAAACATTTGCAGAAAAGAGAGATTTTGTGAAACAAAATGACCTTTGCTTTAAATGTCTTTCCCCAGAACACAGAGCAAATGACTGCACTAGACAAGTGAAATGTGACATTTGCACCAGCCACGGTCACTGTTCAGTGATGCATCGTCATGGTGAAGTGAAGAAAGTCGGAGCGAAGCAAGGTGGGGAGAAATCAAGTACCATTCAGAGCTTTAAGCAGGAAAACCAACAGGCCGAAAGCATCACAAATAAATGTACTGCACTTTGTGGAAAAGAGTTTGCAGGACGCTCATGTGCCAAGACAATTTTGGTAAACGTCTTTCCCAGTGGTCATCCAGAAAAATCCGTGTTGGTTTACGCAGTGCATGATGAACAGAGTAATAAAACTCTTGGAAACACAAGTTTGTTTGATAATCTTGATCTAATTGGAGACGTCCGCCGGTATACTTTAAACTCCTGCAGTGGAACTACAACAATCAATGCCAGGCATGTGACAGATATCATTGTTCAATCCGTTGATGGTACACGAAGTATTGAGATACGAGACCTGATTGAATGTGACATTCCTTGTGACAAATCGGAAATACCTACGCCTGATGTCGCCCGTAACTATCCCCATCTGAAGCCTATAGTTGAAAAGATTCCCGATCTGATGGACTCAGCAGAAATTGGACTTCTTATAGGCAGAGATGTCTTAGAGGCACATCACATTGAACATCAGATTCTCGGTCCAAGGGAGCTGCCGTTCGCTCAAAGGCTACCCTTGGGATGGGTTATTGTTGGAGAGGTATGCCTCGGCAAATTTCACAGACCCAGCAACAGTGTGAATGTGAGGAAGACCCATCTGATGAATAATGGCAGACCTTCCTTGTTTGAGCCATGTCCAAATGAGTTGAGAGTAACAGATCATGTAGGGAAATTTGTCGATACTGATGATGACATCTTCACAAAAACCAAGAATGATGAGAAAATCGGATTATCCATGGAAGACCGAGAGTTCTTGACGCTCATGGATCAATAAATGTACAAGAGTCGTGAAGGGAACTGGGTCGCTCCCTTACCTTTCCGAAGTTCAAGACCCCATCTTCCAAATAACAAACCACAAGCAGTCAAGAGAGCCCAACTCTTAGACAAGAACCTTAAAAGGGACGATAGAAAGAAGAAACACTTTGTTGATTTCATGAAAGATGTCATAGAAAATGGTCATGCTGAAGTTGCACCTCCTCTAGGCGTCTCAGAAGAATGTTGGTACTTACCCATATTCGGCATATATCACCCAAAGAAGCCAGATCAGTTGCGCGGTATATTTGACGCATCGGCAAAATATCAAGGAATCTCCCTAAATGACGTGCTCATGAATGGCCCAGATCTGATAAACAGTCTTCTAGGCGTTCTGATACGGTTTAGAAAAGAACAGGTAGCCATTACTGCCGACATTCAAAGAATGTTTTACTGTTTCTTTGTCACAGAGAAACACAGGAATTTTCTTCGTTTCCTCTGGTACAGGAACAACGACCCAGACCAAGAGCTCATTGAATATCGTATGTGTGTACATGTGTTTGGCAACAAGCCGTCTCCAGCAGTAGCCACATTTGGTTTAAGGAGGACTGCAGAAGAAAGTGCTGAAGAATTCGGAGAGGATGTCAGAGACTTTGTATGCAAAAATTTCTACGTAGATGATGGGTTAGCCTCTATGCCGACCGATGAGAGCGCTACTGATCTCATGAAGAGAACACAGGCAGCATTGAAGAATAATGGTAGTTTGCGCCTTCACAAGATTGCTAGCAACAGTGACGCTGTTATGAAAGCCTTTCCAGTCGACGACCTAGCCAAAGATCTCCGTTCCCTCGATCTATCTTCAGAGGAATTGCCTCTACAGCGCAGTCTAGGTCTACATTGGAGTCTCACCACAGATACTTTTCTCTTTCAAGTGTCGAAGGAGAAGAAGCCATTTACCAAGAGGGGCGTCCTGTCCACAATAAACAGCATCTACGACCCAATTGGAATGGTTTCACCAATTGTTGTCACGGGAAAGCTTCTTCTGAGAGAACTTATGAGTGAAAAATCAGACTGGGACCAACCTCTACCATCCCATTTGGAGAGTCGTTGGGAAAATTGGAGAATTTCCCTGGACAAGCTAGAAGGAATTACGGTACCACGTGCCTATTTCCCAGTTTCATTGAGTCTGTCAGTGAATAAGAAATTACAGATCTACTCAGATGCTTCTGAAAAAGCCATTGCTGCCGCAGTATACATTCTCGCTCAGTCTAAGGAAGGAGGATGGTACAAGAGCTTAGTGATGGGAAAAGCAAAGGTTGCGCCGAAGAGTGGCCATACTATTCCGAGGTTGGAATTGTGCGCTGCAGTACTGGCAGTGGAGTTATTTGAGATTGCAACGGCTCAGCTGCAGATTGAGTTTCAGTCGACAGACGTTACTTTCTACACTGACAGTAAGGTAGTCCTTGGCTACGTACAGAATCAAACTAGACGGTTTTACACCTATGTTAGCAACAGGGTGGAAAGAATAAGAAGATCGTCGTCTCCAATACAATGGACGTATATCAAGACAGATGAAAATCCAGCAGACTGTGCAACTAGACCAATTCAGGTTACAGACTTCCTGAAAAGTCAGTGGTTGGATGGGCCTGTACGTCTACCAAAACTCAACAACGAAGATAGTAACTGTGATTACGCACTGGTTGATCCTGACGAGGATAAAGAGATTCGACCAGTTGTTAATACTTACCGGACTGAGATGAAGGAAGCGACAGTTTTTGATGTGGAAAGATTTGAACGTTTCTCAGCATGGTCAAAATTGGTTGGCGCAATCAGCTGTCTGATTCACATTGGCCGATCATTTTCAGGACGTTCTAAATGTTCTGGATGGCATACCTGTGCAGAGGCTAAGACACCAGCCATCCAAGAAGAAGCGAGACTCGTTGTAATATCTGCATATCAGCAGAAGTCATTTCCAGATGAGAAGAGGACTTTGATTCAGAAGGGACATGTCTCAAACGACAGTCCATTGTCAAGCTTGGATCCATTCATCGATACAAAAGGACTAATCAGGGTTGGTGGTCGTTTGAGCCGAGCATCCTTACCTTCGTCTGAAAAGAATCCAATCATCATACCAAAACGCAGCCACATGGCAATATTGCTTATTCGTCACTACCACGCTCAAGTGCAACACCAAGGACGACATATCACAGAAGGGGCAATAAGAGCTGACGGATATTGGATCATTGGCTGTAAGGCTATTGTGTCTTCTGTCATTCAGAATTGTATTAAATGCAAGAGACTTAGAGGAAGCAGAGAGTGCCAAAAGATGGCCGACCTTCCGGTAGCGAGGCTGAAACCCAGTCCCCCATTTTCCTTTGTGGGCGTTGATACATTTGGGCCATGGGAGGTTTTAGCTAGAAAAACCCGAGGCGGCCATGCCAACTCCAAACGATGGGCGTTGATGTTCACTTGTCTAACCATCAGGGCTGTACACATCGAGGTTATTGAGTCACTCAGCGCCTCCTGTTTCATCAACGCTTTCCGAAGGTTCACTGCAATACGTGGAGAAGTCAAGGAGGTTTACTCCGACTGTGGGACCAACTTTGTTGGTGCAGCAAATGAAATGGGCACAGACACCATCAATGTGGAAGACACTTTAGTGAAACAGTTTCTCACTGAAAGACGTATGGTATGGAAATTCAATCCACCTCACGCATCCCATATGGGTGGTGCGTGGGAGCGCATGATCGGCGTTACACGACGTATTCTGGATTCGATGATGTTGGGCATGCATCAGACACTGACACATGAGATACTTACAACTTTGATGGCAGAGGTTAGCGCCATCATTAACGCTCGTCCACTGATACCAGTCTCTACCGATCCAAGTCAACCAGAGATACTGACACCCGCAACATTGTTGACCCAAAAGACTTCCAGGTCAATAGATCTTGAATACCTACCAGTGGATTTGAAGACTCAGTGGAAGCAAGTTCAAGCCCTAGCTGACAGATTTTGGAAACGTTGGCGTGTAGAGTATCTCCAGACCTTACAGAATAGAAGGAAGTGGAAATGTGAACGGACCAACTTGAAAGTTGGAGACGTTGTCCTGATAAGAGATAAAGAAGCCCATCGTAATGAATGGCTTATGGGGCTTGTTATCAACGTCTTCCCGGGCGAAGACGACAATGTTAGAAAGGTAGAGGTTAAGACCACTCGTGAAGGGAAGACCTCTACATACATCCGACCAGTTACAGAACTGGTTCTTCTGTTATCATAGACAATTACAAATTGAAAGAAAGTAAAGCGATTCTTAGTAATTTAGGAATTTATCATTAGGAGCATACAGTAATTATAATCGGGTGCCTTAGACTTTGTGTATAGTAAGGTCATACTTATCTGTTGATATGACCTATAAGTACTTCAATAGCGTACACCATTTTGACTATGTTCTTGTATTAATTACACTGTATTAAACGTACGTTACGATAATTCAGCACATTCTTCCGGGAGCAGACTGTATCAATTCATTTTATTGCTTTCTGGTTTGTACTATGTTAAGTGATATTTCATCAATATCAAGTGGGGAGTGTGTTGTTCCCGCATTCGGTCGGTCAGTCGTTGTCCCGTGTTTTAGTAAGCTGAGTTATCGTTCGTAACACCCGGCCATGCCGTAAATTTGCCGCCAACTATTAGCGAGCAGAAAAATCTAAATTTCACTCTATACCGGTCACCATCGAGTAAGTTTATGTTATACATGCCGAATTAAGTATTTTTCACGATTAATCCTTATATTCTGCATAGATATATGGTACTTTTCTAGGTGTGAGAGACAATGTTACGTTCAGAAATTGACGATTCGTCCCCAATTGCTTTCGTACATTGTTCTCGCGCCCCTACCTTTTATCACGGCATTGATTAAGTTGGTCGTTTTCGTTATGTTTGTTGTATATTGGATAGTTATTCATTAAGTAGACTTAAATGTGTTTTGTTTCCTCACCAGTTCAGTATTAAATTTGTAATATGAAGACAAATCTAGTCAGTATAGTCAATATGAAAGTAGATATCATTTAAGGTGATTGTCTATGTTAAAAGTCTAGTCAATTTATTTGATCTATTATCTTGTATGTGCCAATGTCTATACCTTTTCATAACACTCACTTATGAGCTCTTTGTACATGTATTTTACAGTCTTTACCGGTTCAAATATCGACTCGAGGAAATAAAGGATACGTTAAGCCACCTATGTCTTGTTTGTTCCATGAGTACCGGTTATCTATCTGCAATCACCTCCAGGGGTTAGGCGGAATACACATACAATAGTCTCAGAAAACCTAGAAACAAAGAATTACATCGAGGATAGTATAGATGAAACTTTGGGACAACGAACTACTCGTTATGAACACATTACAGTAGAAGCTATCCTACGCTGTCATTCATTTCTTGAATATAAGAGAATAAAAATCAGATGGTTACTGAATACATTCAGCTACCACCTGCAGTACAGTTCCATAGTAAGACCTCTTTTGCTATCTGATTAAGACAGGTTTTACTGTTCACAGAGGTAAGTCTCGGTTAAACTTCGCGACACTTAATTGTGAATTGGATTGTCATTATCTTCGCCCCATAACAGTCATGGCTAATGGAGATGTATTAATAACAAGATATTAATAACCCAAAATGTACCGATAACTTCGGTGAAAGTAACAAAACGTACGAACGGTTTTGTAAGTTACTGTAGAATCTCTTTGAATGGGCAGTTCATTTACTAAAATGAGTGTTTTCAACAACAATGTCTGCGAAAAGACGAATAACATATGCAGACATATCAGCAAAAGGGTTGGGCATCAGGTTCTAGCGATATTAATTACGACCCTTCCCTTTTGGTTGGTTTCATTGAAGTAAGAAAGTAGTTTATTGTAAGTTATCTTACAAAGTATTGGCGATACATTTCAAAAGCGCTTCGCATGAATAAATTACATGTATAAAACAAATATGAAATACATAATCACTTAATGCAAGACAATGTTTTACCGGACTAAGTGACTACCTGATGACTTCATACCAGGCAATATTTCTACACTAGTGTATTACTAAAATAAGTCACCACATAACGACTTCATGCAAGACATTATTCCTACACTAGTTTTTTCGCGAACTATGCCACCACATCGTGACTTCATGCAAGAAAGCTTCCTCCATTGCTGTATTCCCGAACTAGGCTACCATCTGATGACTCCGTGTAAGACACTATTCCTTCACTAGCGTATTACCGAAATAAGCCACCACCCGATGACTTCATGCAACACAATATGCCTACACTAGTGTATTCACAACTTAGGCCACATCCTGATGACTTAATACAAGACACTCTTCATCTGCATTTGTAAAACAATAATCATAAACTAATGTATTCCCCAACTAAGCTACCACCTAATCATTATTATTATTATATCACATTTATATAGCGCTCCTTTCGCAATAGATATGTGCGTTCAAAAACGCGCTTCATATGAATAACTTAAATGAGATACTTGATGACTTTATGCAAGACTTTATGAAAAAATATGAAAAAGTAGTAAATGAAAAAGTAGTTAAGCCAAGCAGGAAAGCCACACACAAAACGGAACCATCACCAAAACACCTACAGAAAACAATTGATATAGCAATTTATAGTCATACATACACACATACAGTAGAAAGTCACATACAAGACGCAATCACCACCAACACATCGATAGACAGCATGTCACACACAACCAAACACACGCAAACACACGAGAAGAGCACAGAAAACAGCAACAAATACACAAGAACCAAGGACAAGCAGGTGGCGATGGTCTAATGGTAACGCGCTTGACTATCAGTCCGGAGGTCCGGGGTTCAAATCCAGGTCCCCCCGGAAATTTCAGAGATGTTTTTCCGTGTCTCCCACTCGCACATCCTCTCCACCAAGGGGCTTAAAATAGGTACCTGTGCGGGTCACTCGCCGGTACTGCGGCTGCATGATTGCGCCATATGTTGGAAGTGCTCAATAGTGTAGGCCAATGACTCAATGACCAGGGGAGTAAATGTACAGTCGGCTGAGCGGTCATTCGGACTGAAAGTAGACTATAACTAGGTACTTTACTTTTTTTATGAACAAAACACAAGCACAAAGACGCAAGACAAACAAAAGTAAGGATTCACAAAGAGAGAACCGCCTTGGCACGGTCATTAGCAAAATCACCACTGGGGGTTTAAACCGGTTTTACGGATGTCCTAACCTCACACTTATCTAAAAGTCACTTTAGCTAAACAAAAATTGTAAATAAAGGTATTCCCGCCGGACTTACCCACAACATAGAAGACAATAATCACAGTACAAAATGTAAAAAATAGCATAAAAACTGTGAGAGTCCGTCAATTATGTACTCAATGACTTTGTTGAAGACAGAGCAACTTCAGTGAAGCCGTTAAGGGCACGACAGAGAAAATGTAATTCATGAGTCTGGTTAGCTCATCCCATTTCTGGGTTTAAGAGTATACCATCATAGAGTACTACCCTCGACCTGTCATCGTGCAAGCAAAGAGGAAAGCGTAGCGACCGACTGTAAAGGGGTCGATAATCAAACATGCAGTGTGTTGCAGTATAATAGGATCATAACCTTTCTTCCTAAAATCTTTAACGCGTTTAATAAACAAATCGTGAAAATGGATATGACCACGAATTTTCCTACGTTTGTAGATAACATCACCATAGAAATCTAGATGAGAAATACCGTGTTGCAGTAACGTCCGTAAATTGCAGTTATATTTACTAATGAAAGGTAAATTTCGATAACAGAATTTTGAAAAAGCCTTCCGAATTTTATGATATATGTAGCCTTGCTTAAGAAGTTTATGAGTTATAACTAAATTACGACTATTAAAATGTTCTAGCAAAGAACATGCTCGGGTAAAGCGAATAAGTTGAGAAATGTAAACCCCATAAGATGTAGACCGGGGAACATCTCCATCTAGAGAAGGATAATTAACAATTTTGAAATCGAATTCTTCCCTTTTATCGTATACATTGGACGAAACGTTATCATTAGTGATGGAAAGATTCAAATCTAAAAAAGAAGCCTTAATGTCAGATAGGTTCGCTTTGTTTAAAGTAAGTTATTTTGGGTAAATAGAGGAAAAACATTCTGAAGGGTGGTGATCCCCCGAAAGCAAAATTTGACACACAAAAAGAGAAAATTGCAGACTCAGTTTTATTGAGTCAAACTATATTTTCAAAATAAGGATTATCCAAATTCAAAATATCGTCTAAATACCTAGACGTCTTATAAAAAGCACTAACAATGTCAGATTGTGTATCAGGTTTTAAACTTAGCATAAAATCCTTCTCATAGCAATATAAAAACAAATCTGCAACAGGAGGGGCGCAATTTGTTCCTGTAGGTATACAACAATTTCACGATATATGGTGTCCCCATAGCGCACAAATATGTTATCTAAAAGAAATGTTAAAGATCTACAAATATCAAGGCAAGTCCACATTGTGTAATTTTCAACTTCAGAATTCGAAAAGAATGAACTTTGAACATTACATGCAAGGAACATTTTTTTCTCTGGCAAAGGTTTTTTCTATCAATTAAATCAGTTTATCCTTTATAAGATGGTGAGGTAGAGTAGTATAGAGTGTAGACAAATCGTAAGATCTCAATGAAGAAATGTACTGTTCATTTTCAAGTTTAGTTAAAATATCATTTGAATTTTTATGGACCAAAAAACATTAATACCAGAATTTTCATATATTTTATCACGGTAACGTTAACATGTTCTTTGATAGTAGTAAGACACGACGTTAAAAGTTAAGATAGTTTAGTAGTAGTACAACAACTAGAATTAGCAATTAAACGCGCCTTATGCGAATATTTATGTAGCTTAGGAATCCAGTACATAGTAGAAAGTTTTGCTGTTTTATACCCCGGGGGCCAGAAAGGGTTACCATGCACCCCGTCCGACCTTTTTCCATGGGTACCAGGGTGTTTAGTAGGGTCTGCTGAATGGAAATCAAAATTGTACCCATGAAAAAACTCATTCCTGCTATGGGGTTTTCTACTGTTTCCATGGCAACCAGTGGTCTCGACAACGGCGGTGGGTAAATGCTATAATGTAGTATATCTATGCTATTCGGGACACTAAGAGTTTGAAACTGTTGCCACACTAAAGGTAAGACATTGGTCTTTAATTAAGAATATGTTTTTGTTAATTACCTCATTTGCATAATCATGAATATTAATGAAAAACCCGAAAAATGAAGGAAAAAAGACTAGAAGATGGTGAAAACTAGATTTGAAATCACCTGTGATGGTCGAAATACAGCCACATATGTTTTTATACATAACACATCCCCAAGGAGTGTATTATTTAAAACAAAATCGTGTCTCTATGGCTTATTTGCATTTTTATAGCGTTTTTGAGTATCCATAGCAGAGGTACGTCCGGGTAGCGTAAGCGCATAGAGAAAATAGTATTATATCTCAAGGCCTTCGAGAGCTGGTAGCTAACAATATCAACTTGTTACCAAACATAAAATAAATACACTGGTATTTGATTTAAAATGTATTGTAGTTAATAAGTTCATTAGCATATTCATGAATATTAATGAGAACCCCCTAAAATTAGAGAAAAAGACAGGGAAATGGTGAAAACTAGAACTGAAATCACCTGTAATGCTCCATATCGATAGAGATATGTTCTAATACATAAAACCATCTCATTGAGAGTAATCTAGCTGGTGCTATGTAAAAATGTGTCCCTATGGGTCATCTGCATTTTAGAGCTTCAATAGCAAATGTACGTCCGGACAGCATCTGCGCATAGAGAAGGTAAAAACGTTATATCACAGGGTCTTGGGCAGCTGGGAGCTAACATTATCAACATGTTACCAAATATAATTTTAAGAAATATAATGGTCTTTGATTTAGATTATCACGTTGTTAATCAGTTCATTAGCATATTCATGAATATTAATGAAAACAAAAGAAAGAATATTATTAAAAATGTAGGAATGGAATTCTTAAAGATCCGTTATGCTCCAAGTACATCAAAACATGTAAGAGATACATCAAAATATTTTTAACAATTTTTAAATTATGATTTAGCTGGTATTATATTAAAAGATGATGTCTTTATCCAGTATTTGCTTTTTCGTATGCGGGTGCGAGTGTGAACCCTTCTGGTATGAAAACAAATTAACCATTAAAATACAAATAACAGACTGTTTCAATTTCCAACTATCATATGGAAATTTAAACCACGTTCATATAAAAAACTTGAAGGATTGAGTTATTCTAAATCGTTCTGCTTACTTGCTTAGTTATAAATAATGATCTGGGTATCACAAACGGTCATGAAATGATTTGAAATTATTTAGGCTTGACCATAAAACAAAATATTAAATTAAGAATTTAAACATATTAATAACTAATCTTACCATGGGTAGGCTTGTGTCTCGCCTCATATCAATTGTATACATATTTCGTTTACGTTATCCTCATCAGTACATCACAATTATGGTGATTGAAAAAGATATTTCTATCAAAAGTATCAACTTTTGAGGAGATGCTTCTCTAATGACTTGTACACTACAATCTACCAGCAGAAAATGCAATGAAACGAGGTCTGTAAAGTGGAATTAGAATAGACAGTAACAAAGAGAAATCATGGCATAGTTGTGTTTAACTGGTAACATACAATTAACTTTGAACTAATCGAAGCATGTATTATTCGGCATATTTACAAATCATTATATCATTGTCGCCTTAGTATGTGTACAAAACATTATGTTACTGAATACTGTAAAGAATGTCTCAACCGGTTTACAGAAAAAGACAACACCATATCTATATGCATTATAATGCAAGTTCAGTCCCTATGATAACCAGTGTCTTCAAAGATCCCCATTTGTCATCTTCTCTATGTGCCTCAAATTACAGAATGTCTACCATGACTTGTGGAGGCAAGTAATCACAGACTCATAATGGAAAGGTCCAAGATCCAAATTGACATGGCTCCAGTCATGTGCGTCTGAGGCTGGGTGTATTACTGGATAGGCTGTATGTGAACTCGTCTAAATTCGGACCTGATTGATGACCCATTAAATGTGTCGGACTAAGCAAATCTACGTGGTGACAAAGATCCCATGTGAATGTTATGCAAATCATTAATTGGCTTATCTTCGCGCGTCTCCTTAGCAGCAGTTTCAATTCAGCGTACATTGTGCATGTGAACGAGTCTTATTCACCAATTAGATCAGCTTAAACATCCCAAGTTTACAAGACTTACTAGTGGAGTTACGAAGTCTCTTTCAATGAGTTGTTATTTGGTGATACATACCATTTTCCCATAAATGCACTAGTAGAGTCACAGTAAGCACGAAGACCCAACAGAGCATCCTCACATTCCAAACTGTCAGTGTAATCAAACAGTATGAAAATATGTTGTTGGCTAGCGTTCTTACTTGAACAGTCGTGCATTCTTGTTCTCTGGCTAAAACCTGTAACCAGTTTCTTCTTGTGCCGACTTAAAAACAGTTTAACTTTATGATATACAAATTACTTGTGTGGTGTGGTGGTATAGTGGTAACACACTTGACTGCCGGTCCGGATGTCCGGGATTCAAATCCCTGTCCCTCCCGGAAATTTCAGAGACGCTTTTCAGTGTTTCGCACTCGCATCTCCTCTCCACCCGGGGATTAAAGTGGGTACCTGTGAGGGTCACTACCCGGTACTGCGGCTGCATGATTGCGCTATATGTTAGCAATGGTCAATATTGTAGGCGAATGACTTAATGACCAGGGGAGTACTTGTACAGTCGACTGAGCGGTCTTTTGGACTGAAAGTAGACTATATTAGGTACTTTACTTGTTGTTTTTTTACCTGAACACATTTTCTCATGTTGTCGTTGTTCACCAAAAGACCTTCCAGTCAGCAGGTTTCTTTGTATCCCCCCTTACACTAGTAACATCTTTTCTGAACCCCCATTTCCTCATTCTCTCCATATGTTTTTAGTTTTCCTGATACATATCTTACATGAATACTTTCAGGTGTCATGTTGAAAAGTCTTTCAGATATTTGTTTGAAGATGCCTGAATGTATCGCATTGAATGAAATAAAGCATTTCTAACTTCTTTTACAATGTGTTTCTCATCTTGTGTTGGTGCATTTGTCATGTATACCTCTTCTATTAGGTATTCAGCTCCTTTGACGTATAGTATTTTGCTAAACAGTCTCCAGCATTACCAATGCTGAACGACACTGGTGCTTCATGAGATCCCCAAGATCGATATCCACATATGACCCTTATGACTGATTTAGTAATTGCACTCAACTATTCCGTGCTGCCAGTATACTAACACCGAACCTGCCATTGTCTTCAAATCAGTCTTTAACAACTTGAGAAACCGTGTGTTGGTTTCCAGCCTGTTGTTTATAAAAAGCTTCTTTAGCGACTTTATCTCTTACATCTGCCCTGAGAAAGTCATCTTCATTTTGAACAGATTCTTGGACACACAATACAAACGATATTGAGCGTGAGATTGACATCGATCACTGCCACCTTGTAGAAAGTTGGTTGCGTTCATAAACGTCCATTACAACTTTAGGCTAATTTGATACCGCAGAAAGAGGTGAGCTGATACAGAGAAAACCAGGTGCGATGCCCTACTACTTTCTCTGGTTCCATAATGGATTAAGGATGATTTGTGGAAGCATTCTGGAGAAGGCTCTTGAAGCAGATGAAGAATATGAAGAAGTTGATGGGGGCTCTTTGAAGATTATTATTCGATCTAAACTTACATTACGATTAATACAGATGTAATGATAGTTTAATATATCGCACAGAAATGTCCACTGCTTAAACTCGTAGAAACATTCTTAACATTGAGGAGCAGAATCGAAATGAGGGATGGGTTTTCCGTTTCTTGTGTTATTATCAGTATTTATTGAATTTGACATGATTATGTTTCATGCATTTTTGGCCATGTATCTTATTTTAGGAATGTGAAATGTATTGATTCTAAAAATCTAGCTATGCATCTACAGCATGCGCTGACAACGTTTTGTACATGTGCTGAAAACAACAATGATATAATTTTTTGTAAATACACGTAAGCTTTTGTTTGTAAATACATGTATGCGTCAAAAGCATTAGCCTCGATAAGTCTAATGCAACTTGTATGTTACGAACTACACCATTTAAAAAGCATTGTTTCGTTTCTACTTTACAAATGATGTTATATTATTTTTAGATGTCCTCATCAATACTGGTAATTTACACGTCATTACAAAGGCCGAAACATCAGCCTACCCATGCTCCGTTTAGTTTACTTAATAAGTTTAAATTCTGGAGTAAATTATCTTAATATTTGTTAACATATTTACCTTCTCTATGCGTTGACGCTGTCCGGACGTACATTTGCTATGGAAACTTTAAAATGCAGATGACCCATAGATGCACGTTTTTACATAGCATCAGCTAGATTACTCTCAATGAAATGGTTTTTATGTATAAGAACATATCTTTATCGATATGGAGCATTACATGTGATTTCAGTTCTAGTTTTTACCATTTCCCTGTCTTTTTTTCTAATTTTAGGGGGTCCTCATTAATATTCATGAATATGCTAATGAACTTATTAACTTCAATACATTTTAAATCAAATACCAGTGTATTTATTTTATGTTTGGTAACAAGTTGATATTGTTAGCTACCAGCTCTCGAAGGCCATGAGATATAATGCTATCTTCTCTATGCATTTACGCTACCCGGACGTACCTCTGCTATGGATACTCAAAAACGCAATAAAAATGCAAATAAGCTATAGAGACACGATTTTGATTTAAATAATACACTGTAATACATGCACACACACGAGACGAAAACCACAAAACCGAACAAACACATACGTATAAAGACACCAAACAAAACAATTAATGCAGACAAACATCCCTACACTAGAGAATTCTCGAACTAAGTCATCATCTGATAACATCATGCAAGACAATAGTTCTACACTTATGTATTCAGTGTATGGAACTAAGCAACCACATGCTTTCATACGAGGAAACATCCCCACACTAGTCAGTTCCTGAAATAGGCCACCTTATGATAACTTAATGTAGGACAATGTTCCTACACTATTGTTTTGGCGAACTAAGCCACACCTGATGACTTCATGCAAGAAATCGTCCTCTATTGATGTATTCCCCAACTAATCCACAACTTGATAACTTCATAGAAGGCAACAATCCGACACTAGTGTATTCTCAAAAAAAGGTCACCGCGTGATAACTTTATGCACGGCAATATTCATACACTTGTGTTTTCGTGAGCTAAGCCATCGCCTGATGTTTTCATGGAAGAAATCTTCCTCCATTGCTGTATTCCCGAACATAGCTACAATCTAATGACTCCAAGCAAAACAATATTGCTACAACAGCGTATTCCCGAAAGACGCCAACACCCAATGACGTCCTTAAAAACTGTATTTCAACACTAGTGTATTCCCGAACAAAGCCACAACCCGATGACTTAATGCATGTTACTCTTCGCCTGCTTCTGCGATCCCTGACTAAGCCACCACCTGATAATTGATATTACACTACATTTATATAGCGTTCTTTTCACATAGTATATGAGCGTTCAAAGCGCGTCACATGAAAACATTACATGTACAAAACTGAATATATTCAATGCATATAGAATTAAAAAAAAAGATATTTAATAGATAGTCATCGATGAGATACCTGATGACCTTATTCCACCGAAATAAGTCACCACATGTTGATTCCAAGCAGGACAGTACTTCTACACTTGTGTTTTCGCACACTTAGTGACTTCATGCAAGACAACATTCCCACACTAGTGTTTTCGTGAACTGAGCCACCACCTGATGTTGTTACGCAGAAACAATCTGATGACTCCCTCCAAGCAAGACAATATTCCTACAATAGCGTATTCCCGAAAGAAACCACCTGCCAATGACTTCATGCAAAACAGTATTCCAACAATGGTGTTTTCCCGAAATAAGTCACCACCCGATGACGTAAGCAAGCACTCTTTGCCTGCTTCTGTGATCTTTAACTAATGCCTAGGTCACACAATCACGGATTCGACGCCGGATTAGCTTAGGATACGGTCCGGCATCATTCGTGGCAATCTGTATTGGTCCGTAGCTTTCTGTATCTTAGCCGTTTTCGTACGTAGTAGTACAGTAAAACCTTTCTATAGCGGCCACTTAATTACATCAAGTATTTTGTGTTAAAGGCAGGTGACTGCTTAAAGAAACAAGGTGAAAGTAAAACAACGAACCTAAAGGAGGAATTTAGTATCCGTTTTACTGTACTCGTAATCCGAGACAATTTTTTTGAACGTTTTCCAAATTTGACCACAGATCAAACAACCGTAATTGATCCGTGCTATTCCGTATTAGACCGTTCTTATTCGTACACTCTTACTTATACCGTAGCAAACTGTCGTTCATCGGCAGTGCACACGCCCTTGCACGTGTCGTACTGTATTAAACCTTGTTAATTCCGTATTAAACTCTGTCATTTCCGAATTAAAGCCAAGTTCTCACATTCACGAATCATCTCACCGGTTCCACTTCGGATTAAATCTCACGAATGACATTAACATGTTCCTTCATATAAATTAATTTTCACGCCCTTGCTAATAGAGACAACCACCTTTAAGGGTCGTCTGATCAGGGTCTGTTTCGTTTGCTTATGGTGTAATATAGCAATGACTTTACAGTTTATGTCAGAGCCAAAATATCATGTGATTATATGCCACAATGAAACATATTCCAATTAATATTCACGATGTTATTATGTCTTAAATTTAATATTGCTTAGGTAGAATTAATCATCGGTGCCCATTAAAGATCGATAGTGATTTTTACTTGGGTGTTCGAATTAACGAGTAAACAAATTAATGAGTGGCTGAATTAGCGCGTGATCGAATAAGCAAGTGTTCGAATTAGCGAGTAATCGAATTAGCTAGTGTTCGAATTAGCGAGTTGTTGAATTAGAGGGTAATCGAATTAGCTAGTGTTTGAATTAGCGAGTGGGTAAATAAGCAAGTAATCGAATTAGCGAGTATTCAAATTAGTGAGTGGGTTGAATTAGCGCGTGATCGAATTAGCGAATGTTCGAATTAGCGAGTAATCGAATAAGCTTGTGTTCGAATTAGCGAGTGATCAAATTATTTTTTAAATTATCCAGTGGTTGAATAAGCGCGTAATAGAAATAGCGAAGGATTGAATAAGCGAGTAATGAAATAAGCGAGTGGTTGAATTAGCCAGTAATAGAATTAGCTAGTGTTCGAATTAGTGGGTATTCGAATTAGTGAGTGATCCGATAAGCATGGTGCAACCGTACTTGTACAGTGAAGAGTAATGAACCGGTCTATGAAGCGTTTTACTTCAGTATGAAATTATTCTCGAGAATCTGATTGGTCACATTTTGTGCTTGATTACAGCCTGATCAATCACATAGTTGAGAAATTAGAGTAAACTCATACGTTTTAAAAGCTCCCAGATCTAGGAGCGAGTGCAGCAATGTAGCTTTGTCATACATTTCCACAATGTGTGGTCATCTGTGTCCTTCAGAAATAATCCTATTCTCAAGTACAGTAAACTCCCAATAGTTCGAACACTAAAACCAGTATCAGCATCGGTCTTTAAGATAGGTGGCAGCTTAATGCAGGACGAAAGTCACACTGAAAGCTCCTCTAAATAAATGTCACCATGCTTTAAGTATGCATATGCCTCAAATGCTCTCAATTCTTCAACACTAAAATTGCCAACTATGGAGTGCTTGCTGTAGTTGAAACTTCTATTCCGTTCCATTACAGCTATGTGTACAGATTTAGCAGCCTGTGGTGAGTCATATTTTTTATGTTATATGTTATAAATCTTATCTCTGATTATTCGAAACGGCTTGGCTGCAATATCGTATTTATTAACAATTTTATTAATAGTTTGATTCAACATAGAATGAGTCGTTGAGAGAATCGAGAATATATCATTGCGAATGAATAGTTGAGAATGAGTCTAGGGGAAGAGGTCGGAGTCGTACTGTGATTTATCGTATAGCCTGCAGTACAAATGGTATCTAATTAATCCATTCACTCATACTGACGCCTTTTGACGCTTCTGTAAAGGTCACTTGATTAAACCATTGTGATAAATGGAGCATTTGCTCTATATGAGCAAAAGCTATATCTATCATAATGGTTAAAGAACTACAGAAATAAAAATATATTTTCTCGGGGTAATTGCTCCCTTTCAGTATATTTATTCAAAGAAGTTGGGTCAAACATAACTTATGAGGTAATGGGTTAAACCCTAAGCTGTTAAAACTTGCACGGACAGCATAACCTGTCTTAACCCTTACAACACATGGACTATTCCAACTTTCAAACAGGTCAACTTTATGGTGAATATTTAAGGATATTTCTACAGAAAAGAGTTACATGACAAACAGTGCAGCCCCTGGTGAGACGGTCAATCAAGGAGCCCTGTCATCTAGTTCTACAATGTTTGCAAAGAAAATTAGTGAGTCGTGTCCAGCACTGTAAGGATCAAACTATAATCAAAAGAGGTCTAATTATTGGTGTGTAATACAGGTTGTAGGTTAATACAGGTCAAAAGAAGTGAACCCAGACAGCTCCTATAACAGCTCTCGGCATTAGTTTTGTCTTGTATTAAGCAACAACCTGCCTTTTAAGATCCATGTGTCTCATCAATATATTATCGCTTAAGACAGGTTCTGTTTTCTTCCAATTCGTCCAACCGTTTTAGAAATTATAAACCGAGTGTCAATTATCTTGAAACCTAATGAGACGCTGATTTATTCTGCGCCTCGTGTGATCCTTGGTATGAGTAAATGCCAGAACTAGAAATAAAACGTACATTTGGAATTGTAACAAACGACACGTGTTTGCAGATGGAAGTTTGTTTTGTTGTGAATGTACTAACATATGCTTGGATGTTTTAGACAACCTTGCCGTAGATCCGGATGAGAGGAATGCCAACTGTAGAGACCTGGTAGTGCCTTTGGAAACCTGCTACGGTGAGACACGAAATATGTCTTTCCTTTATGTCGACATCACACTCATTATTATCATCATCGACATCATCATCATTATATTTTTTTATATTTTTTTATAATTTAAATGCGATTCCTTCCATCTCGTCTTGGCTCCTACGTCAATTCTTTGCCACATGACTATACAGTAAAACCTGTCTATAACGGTCACTAAATTACATTATATAAATATCACATCCTATGGAGAGAGACAACACGTACTGTCAACCCGAGGTTGGTTATGTCCACCGAGGCGTTAGCCGAGGTGGACATTACCATACCGAGGGTTGACAATACGTGCTTTCTCTCTCCATAGGATGTGATATTCATTTTATTATACCGAACAGCACAATCAATTTCTTCAGCAAATATATTTATTCAATGACAACAATAAACAGTTTTAAAGTTATAGAGCTACTCGGTGCTTAAAAATCGCGGAACAGCTTCACATTTCCATTCGGAGCCCTTTTCGCTGGCCAATCTTGACAGAGTCTCCTTCGAAATAGTCGCATAACGCGACATTTCTCTAATACATAAACAAAAACAAATCGGTTGTCATAATGACGTTTGTTGATAAAATTGCAAGCGTTAGATGACACCAATCGATGACGTCATCGGATGACGTCACGTACACAATTTAATAAGCGCTCACTGATCTAGATGTTCCGTTCCTATGGTAGCGGGAGACAGTATTTTTCCGACACTATTTTTTCCCGCTGGGCCTGACAGTATTTCTATATCACGGTGGCCTATGGGAAATTAACATTGTAAATGAAATTGAGGTATAATAACATGTCTTGCGTTTTAAAGGCAGGTGGCTGCTTAAAGCAAGATGAAAGTAAAACAGAACGCTCCTATAGTAGCGTTCTGTTTTACTTTCACCTTGCTTTAAGCAACCACCTGCCCTAACTACATGTAAAAACTAATTAACATAATTTGGTGTCCGTTATAGAGAGGTTTTACTGTACAATGGAATATCGAATTTGCCCGCCTACTAAAATGTAAATTGGTACTATCCAAATTCAATATAGTTAACACACAAGTATACTCTTTTGGAATATTTTGAGTTTTAGTTCCATTATGTTGTTTCTTCCTTTATAGTTTACGTTTCAGTTTGAGGTGAGGAATATGAGGGAATGGGTTACGAGTCTTTCTGCAATTGTTACTAACTTTAGTTGTCCCGCTCACGTTTAACCTAACGTTGATATGGTAACAGTATTTGATTTTATAAATTTGCTTCTGGCAATGAGTAAATGGTAAACAGAGCTATGTATGTGCAAAGATTTCTGTAAAAATATAAAAAATAAGAATGCTAGGTCACTTGTCCTGAAACTTCTGAACACCCCTCTTATTTTTTTCTTTCAGTGTCTGGAACTTGTCAGTGGACCTCTGCAGACGAGTTTACTTTTGATTTCATTTTCACTAAGAACCAGTCATTGTTTGGTGATTTCGAGGTTATTAATAGCGCAGAAGTACTGGCTGATGCTATGTGTACTTTGAACGCCACTGATGAAGGCACGCATTACAATGTCGTCCAGACTGTCAACCAGACTTACCTCGACACGTGTGGTGTAATTGACCTGGTTGGTAAAACATATCTAAACAGTTTACTGATGTGTTTTAAACTTACTAGTACCCAGTGTCCCTTTAACAGGACTTAGACAAACATTGTATACCAAGATCAGAGGAAATCAAGAGGGAGTCCTCTGATCAGGGTCTGCACTGTTTGACGAATCCATCAATGTCTATGGCTTATTCCGATCAAAAGTTATCAATATTAGGGTATAGGTTAAACATCCACCTGCTCTCTATTCATTGAGTAGCAGCTATAGAGAGACTCAACAGTACAGTAGAACATCTCTGAACAGGTTTGGTTTGCAAGATAAGTAGGTATTATAAAGCAGAAAGTTGCTTAATGCAGCCTAAGAACCATGGAAAAACTCATTTAGGAGCTTTCTGTATGACTTTCATCCTGCATTAAGCTGCTACCCGTCTTTAAGACCGGTATAAATACTAATATGTTAGTCCGGCTTAGAGGGGATTTGCTGTATGTATTAAGGAGATTATATTCATTAAAAATCCTTATTTTCAATAGTAACTACTAGTATTAAGTACAGTAAACCTCAGTAAACTTCAGTACAGAATACCCTTTTAGCTCCTAGAGGAACTTTCTGCATGACTTTTACCCTGCATTAAGCTGTCGCCTCTCTTAATGGTCGATAATGATACGCATTTTAGTGTTCAAATAATCGAGATTTTCTGTAGTTTCTTTCATGTTTTGAAAATTGAACACTGCTTAAGACGGTGCTAGGGGGCGTGTAAAGTTTTGCACTTTTAATTACTAGTCATGAAAAGACTCAATAAAACCGAGTCTGCAATTTTCTCTTTTGGCATTGCTACTTTTGCTATCGAAGGATCTTCCACTTTCAGAACAGATTAATGGGACAGCAATGACGTACCTCTGTGGTTGTAACAAGATTGCTGGTTCCATAGAAGTGAACAATTCAGATATGCTTAAAAACCTAGGGGAGAATCCCTCAGTGTCAGAAGGGTCTATATATTTATGTCAGCTTCTGTGAAAACGCTGGTCCATCTACCTAAGGATTTAAGCTGGGATTGCACAAGATATACCAAAGCTTTGTCACAAAACTTTCTAAACGTGTATGCTGATCGGTGTGCGATATCATTATCCAAGTTGATTTATACAGTAAAACCCCTCTCTAAACGGGGATTCTAGTTGAAAATAATTTAGATACTTTTAGGAAGGTGGCTGCTTAATGCAGGATGAATGTCATACAGAAAGCTCATAGAGGAGCTTTCTTGATCACTTTGCATTAAGCTGCCATCTGTCTCCAAGAATAATATTTAATATTCTCAAGCTAACGTCCAGTTTGCAGGGGGGGGGGGGGGGGGGGTTCTGTACCTGTGACAGACGGTTTACTACAGTTTCAATGAAAGCTTTCATGGCCGTGTGAAAACATGGTCACATTGTTCGGCTACTAAAGTAGTACGATTATTGAGGAGAGGGGAACCGTCTTACGAAAAGGGTGATGCTGAGTCAGATACAAACTAGTTTTCACCGAGTCATATACAGTAAAACCCCGCTAATGCGACCACCTAAAAGAGGTATAATTCTGGGTGCTAGATGCAGGTGGTAGCTTAATGCAGGACAAATGTAATGCAGAAAGCTCCTACAGGAGCTTTCTGCATTACTTTTGTCCTGCATTAAGCAACCACCTGCTTATAAAAACAGCCATGTTTATTCATTAAGTGGTCGCATTAGAGGGGTTCTACTGTAATTGTTTGACATCATGTTAATCCTTGAGTGCCAGGATGTCATTCGCTTTGTTAATGTGCCATTTATTCTGCATAATTCTGAATTAACTATCCTTCTGACTGATTTTTGTAAACTCTGCTCAGAAGTCAATACCGAGTCGCATTGATTGGGAAGGATGTTTCTTGATGTCCTCATAATTTTTCGCCAAATCAGTATTTGTGTTTCCTGACGATCTAGTGACACAACACATAGTTCACAATTACAGATATAGAAGTGTACCTGAAATGCAAAAATCGTCATTTCTCAACCACATCCTATGTTGTGACCACTCTTAAGAATCGAATCTTGGAGATTAGGGGTTTGGTGGAGATGTAAATGAGTTTATCGTTTGATTTACGCATCTTATATTAAGTTCTGCGAGTTGCTATTTGAGAGACGCCCAATCATGATCTAATGTTTCCAAGGTGACGATTTGATACATTTGTCGGTGAGGTCACCGATGAGGAGTCTTGCTTTCATACGCGAATGACCATCATGAGGCGATGTGTCGTAATGGTGTATATTGTACACCTGGTCTCGAGCCTATATTTGTTTTTACTTTACTCTTAGTTTATACTCAGGTATCTGACTGGTCCGAGTTGGACCTTGCACACTTTCTCTTGTAAGTTGACGGTAATTGTGCTTTTGCGATGCGCTTTACTTTTTCTTGAAATGTGGCAGTTCATGAATATATTGTTACTCTGCGCAGTCCATTTATTCTCTTGTAAGATTAAAGTACCTAAGTTTACGGGAAGCATATTTTCTTTTACAATATGATATTACCTAGGTTTTCACTTGTACAGGGCACAACCCATTTTTTTCTTGTAAGGTGATGGTCCGTAGGTTTATACGGTGCGCAATCCAGTGTCTCTTATAAGGTGAAAGTATCATTTTCTGTCTAATGGTGAATGTACCTAGGTTCTTATAGGTCGCAATCCATTGTCACTTGTAATGTGAAATTAACGTTATTACGGCTCACACGCCATTTTCTCTTGAAGGACGACGGTTCCCACGTTTATACAGTGCATATTCCATTTTTGTAGGGTGACGTTATCTAGATTTTTAATGTGGCACAATCCATTCTTTTTCGCAGATTGACCGTACTTAGCTGTTAATTGCGCATTCAATTTGCTCTTATAATATCAAAGTACCTAGGTTTACGGGGCTCGTTCCATGTTTCTATTATATGAAGACAACACCTAGTTTTTTAGTGCATATTCAATTTACTTTTTGTAAGGTGAAAGTTCCTTTTTACAGGTTTTTAAAGTTTCACAATACATTGTCCCTATGGTAAGTAACAGTTTCTACTTTTCAGTGTGCACACTCCATTTTCTCCTGTAGGCTTAACGTACCCATTTCACTATTTTCTCTTGTAAGCTTAACGTACCTATTTTTCTCCATTTTCTCTTGTAGGGTGAAGGTCACTATAAGTTCATTGTCCACAACTATAATGGGGACAATGGAATACTACAGCAAGGTTCACAGATCTTCAACATCACATGTAATCCTGATGATCTTGCCAACGATGTTGTGGCTCAAAACATCTCTGTTGGGTAAATACTACTAATGTATTAGCTGCGTATTGGCGGAAACTCGGGAACCAGATTAAATGACCTGTTTCTAGCATCATGTTGGGAAATGTGCTCTTTTCCACGTGTTCCGTCCACTCTTGTTCATAATGTTGCAGACGTAACATATTTTGTAATTGTGGTCGGCAAAACATGCGACGCAGCTATTCTCAAAGTTTTAATTAATTATTATCACATCCTATATTGCATACTTTAATAACATATTCGCCGCTAGCATACGACGAACTATATGCCGCATTTTGCCCGACCTTTGACCTTTCGACCATGTCGAAGTATTCTAGTTTTAACCTTTTACGTCATCCATTCGCAAACAGTGTTGACCCAGATCAGGCAGCTCATATAAGAGCTATCTGATCAAGGTCTGTACTGTTGGCTTATGACTTATATTAGATCTGATTACATGGTTTTTATCAAAGCAAAATATTCCCATAAAAATATTACCGCATAAAACTTCAGCAAATCTAACGGTTAAAATTATATGTAATGTACCTCGTCGTACTGCTCCCGATGTTATACAACGTTTTGCCCGAGTCAGAGATAATCTTAAGCATCTGATCAATCGATACTTGAGAATGAACTCAGACTCAGACTCTCAGAGACTAATAAAATTAATTTCGAACCCTGGGCAACTATTTGAATGCGGACACCGGCATTAGTCACTATTTTATGTAACTTTTTTCTTCGATAGCAATCGTCACGTAACTATCTCGTTTGCATTTAGTGGTCTTCCCTTGAGAAAAGTCTGTTCAATCGTTCGAAATGAAACATGTATCAAACATCGTAACGTGTTTTCTAGTCTTTACATACCTATCAATGAGTACCTGTCCCTATCCATATTCAGTATTTATTCTAAAGTTCAGTACCTACGAATTATTCATGTACAAACGTTATAATGAAATATGGAAGGTGGAACATTGTAGCCATTTTAGAAACTTAAGAAACAGATCTTTCAAATGTCATTAGCAAACAGCAGACCCTAATCAATCTACTCCTAAAGAGGCCATCTGATCTGTGTATACTCTGTTTGCAAATATGTGGAAATGCGTTTATATGAAGGAAATGGCTATGCAAACAGTTTGGGTCTAGATGCTTCTTAAGACCTTAATGATGGAAATAAGGGGAACATCTATATCATATAATTCCTTTAAAACATAAACCAAGATAAAGAAACAATTATCATATCCAAACTCAAAGAAATACAGCCACATTTGACTGAGAAAAATTCGGAAGAGTACAACAACCTGTCTAGTCAGCTGAACCAAATCCAGGAAAATAAACTAAAATAGTACATTATAAGATCAAAGGAGCAGTGGGGAACTGAAGGAGAGAAACCGACTAAATTCTGCGAATTAGAACAATTCAAATTTAAATGATGAAGAACAATCTTTTAATGATACTAATATCCCCCAAAAAACAGATTTTGAATCAACCAGTATTGACGGAAAACTATCGCTTTTTGAGATATCAACGGTTTTAAACAATATGAAAAATAATAAAAGCATTGGCACTTTGGGATTTGGAGCTGACTTTTACAAAGTGTTTTGGAAACAAATCAGTAATTTTGTTTTAAGAGCCTTAAACGAAGGAAGCCATACTAATTAAACAAATTGACATTTACTCAAACGCAAGGTCTGATTACATGTATTCCAAACGTAGACACATCAAGACATTGCCTCAAAATTAGAGACCGGTCATTCTTTTAAACACTGTGAATAAAACTGGTACGGGATGTAAAACAAATAGAATCAAATCATTATTACCAAATTCAATTCATACAGATCAAACAGTATTTATTAAAAGGCGTAACATTGGGAGAAAAACACGACTTGTATATAATATAATGTACCATACGGAAGAGGTTGAGCTTCCGGGTATGTTGTTACTTATTGATTTTAAAAAGCCTTCTGGCTCATCGTAATGGACCTTTGTGAACAAAACTTTATAATACTTAAATTTTGGTTTTTCAATAGGAATATGGTTTGATTTATTTTATGCAGATGCATAAAAGTGAAAGTGAAACAGTGTTGGTTCCTCTCAGACTTTTTCAGGATTGAGCGCGGCTGCAGACAGGGCGATCCGTTATCATGCTATATATTTATTCTATGCACTGAAATGTTTCCAATCGAAATAAAATCAAATGGTAACATAAAGGCATACATAGTAATCTCAGTTTGCTGAGTGCACAAGTTTTATGATAAATGAATCAGACGAGTCCTTAAAATGAAACTCCAGATACACTTCCTATCTTTCTAACTTCTCAGGACTGAATATAAATTTTGACAAAACAAAGATCGTATTGATTGGTAAGAAAAGATACAGTTCAGACACTATAAAAACGAAATGGAAATTAGCATAGAATCAGCAGCAATTTCATATGTAGACTTAGAAAAAATGATAGGCTTAAATTTCAACGCAACATTAATGGAAATTGAGAATACAATATAACACTGTGAAAGGCTAAAACTGTCACCGAAAGGCAATATTGCAGTTGTTAATGGTCTCTGGATACCTTTGTTTTGCTCTTCCAAACCCCTCTGAGCAAATTTTGAAAACATAAACAGTATACTGTATGCTTTTACAGTAGAAACCATCTAATGCGACCACTTAATAAACACGAATGCCTTAATAAGTAGGTGGTTGCTTAATGCATGACACACGTGATGCAGAAAGCTCCTCTTTTAGGTGGTCGCATTAGCGGGGTTTTACTGTATTTAGAATGGTAAAGACAAGATCAAAAGATCCCTTATTGTACAAGAATATGCTTATGGCGGGTTCAAATGATAAATGTGAGTGCATTTAAAGCTCTAAAGACCTCACGGAAGCGTTTAAATTTGAAAACTGAAGGTTAGTCAGACATAATAAAGTCCACTGTAGATATTAATAAAGTTTTCCGTTCTAAAGCAAACGTTGTTGAAGCTCTTGCTAAAAATAAACAAATATGTTCTGGATCAAATATGACCAAGTGTCAGTAAATTGTAAAAAATAAAATTAAACAATTACCTTTTTTTACAATAAACATATTTTAATTGCACAGAAGTGTGTATTTTTAAAAGCATGGTACAATGCAAGAATAAATTGTATTTGAGATATTTTTAATTCTCGAAACTTGATGAACTGAACCAAACATAAGGTTTACAAACCAGTCATTTAATATATCGTGATATGAAATTATCAATAAAAACTATTTAAATCAATTATTGTGTGTACATCAGAACTAACTGATACACAAATACCTTTTATCCCCCTTACATCAACAATCTATTCAGAGAGGGAAACGGTTCGAAAACAATGTATAACTGCCTAAATAAATCACTTGAACAACCAGCATGTAAAACCGCATGGTGTATCAAAATAAATTTACGCAAACACTTTACTACATCTGATTGAAGAAAGAGTTTCAGTTGCCTTTTCATTTTCAATTGATTCCTATATGCAATAGTTTCAGGTGAAACTTTTACACCGCGTCCTAGGAACAAACTACTTCCTACATAACATAAAGCTGTCGGATAATATGTATTACACGTTTTGTAAATCAGAACCAGAAACTATTGAACACCCTTTTTTTACTGCCCAATCAGCCAGTCCATCATAAGAGATTTTTGACTTTTGAAGACAGCCCTTTCTTCCGATAAATGCAAATGTTATAAGTTTCGGTTATTTAAACGATCTGGACATTGCCAAAAAAATAACATTATAAATTTTATCAAAATGCACCTTTTTCAGTGATGCTATCTATCGGTGTTTTGGTGGTGGTTGTGTCTTGTATGTGGCTTTGCCTGCTTGACTTTACTACTTTTCCATTTATAACAGAAGAAAATATACAAATACCTAAAGATAGTGAACACTTAATCATACTGGCCACTGAGATGTTTTCTTTTTCCTTTATTTCCACAGCATTGTTTTTAGATTTTCTATCGTTGTTTTTTGTCCTTTTTGTTTGTTTTAGGGTCCTGTAAATGTTTTATATTGACACTTTGAGCAGACATTTATAAGACTTGAATTTGTATATATCATAACAGTTATATGTGTGTGGGAGGTGGAGAGAGGGATGGTTCCCTGACGCTCATACACCAATTACGGGAATAATAAACGATAAAAGGAGAAAAGAAAAAGAAACAATTACATATCCTGATCAGAGGGCTCCTAGAGTAGCCTTCTGACGGGACTACACTATTGTAAGTAAACTGCTTTCTCGCATTTAATGGGCTAAACACTACATGTCACTGTACGAATGGGGCTTAATGTCAGTAAAGTTTTTTTTATTATCCTGCTTCCAGAGACATTGTGAGTGTGGAGAAAAATGAATCTGCGGACCCGACTGTAGAACTCGGTTTTACGAGTTCTGCTGGTGGCACTCTATTTTCGGATGGAGACGAGGTCCTCGTCGGAACACCTATATTGGCGTTGATAACGTACAAGCCAAATGGACTATATGACAGTAAGATGACTCAAGCCTCAGAAACCACCTTAAACCTTTCATATAAATGCCATTTTAAAGCCTTTGCAAAAAAGAGTAGACCCGAAACAAACGGTCCCTTGTTGAGCCCTCTGATCAGGGTCTGCTCTGTTTGCTGAAATTATGATATATATTGGTATATTAATACCAAACACCTTGCTTAAATAATATGGCGTTATAAAAAATAAATCTAATTAAATATTAATGGTATCTTTAGTTCTGATATGAATATTTAAAAGGCGACACAAGATATATTTTTTAAACAGCTTGGATCCAGGGCACATTACTTTACAGAATGTTGATTATAATATTTACTTCAACAAGTGAGGTATGGTGGAACACTAGAGTAATATGCCTTGTCAAGTGACACATCACAGCTACACAGTCATGTGTGTGAGAACTACACAGTCATATTTGAGCGAGGAATACAGTCATATGCATATGGCGAGACCACGGTCATATATATGTGAGAATAATTCGTTTCTGTTTCAGAAACTGTTGAAAGATATTAACATCGAGCCATTTTTATACGACTGAAAGTATGATACATGTACATTATGTATCGGTTGTTTGCAGCTAGAAGTCGTAGTGTCACACTAGATGAACAGTAGGACATGTCTTAAGCGGTAATCAAAACGTGGTGGTGGGTTAATGCAGGTCAAAAGTAATGCAGGAGGTTTTTGCTTTATTTTTGTCCTGCATTAACCTGCTTTTTAAGACGCCTATGTTCAATAAATGATTGACCGTTAAAGACAGGTTCTACTGTATAATAGTTTCGACTATGCAAGTAGAAGCGATCGTCGTGAATTATTGTTTTGTAAGCAGCACGCTTGGTATTGGTGAGAGTCAGTTGGTGTCTGATCTTTATCTACGCTGTTTAAAAAAATATTTGTCTGATTTAGTTTAGACCCCTGCATTTCAAGTAAAGGCAACACTGCAAAACGGGTACTGTAAATGTGTTGTCCAGTATGGAGGACGATTAACGCCAAAAAAATTCATCATGCTTTGTGGCAATTCAGTTTGTTTCATATTACCTGCATCATGCATTGTGGAATTTCAGTTTGCTTCATGATAAATGCATCATACATTGTGGTATTGAACAGTTGCTAAACGATTATTGTATGTTAAGATAGGCTTCCTTCTTTCATTGAAGTTTCTTTCCATATCCGGCATCGTGAAGTGTGCCTTATTTCAAGAGCGTTTTCAAAATTGCATGTGGGGTTATGCTTTATTTAACAATTAAACTTCTTTCTTCATCCGTCGTTCGTCAGTATGTATGTTGTTAACCTCGTTTCTGCTTGTTTGAGTTCTTTATGATCATTCTACAATGACACGTGACTCAATTCGGTAAGCCCCTTGCAACAAGCATAAGGCCGAATGCCGAAGGCAACATGCAATTCGAGCCAAATAGGTGGCGCTTCATAAAAATATGTCAACGTACTGAACGTACTGAGGATGGATTCAACGTAGGTCGAATTAAATAATATGTTTGGTTTTTAAATATAGCTTTGAGTGAAAACAGAACATTATGGGTAAAAGGGTGTGGTTGTTCTTAACATAAATGATGTTGCTTTTGGTACAATCTTATTTCGTTGTTTTTATATCCGTCTGATCAGGGTTTGCCCTGTTTGCTGATAATCTATCATTATAAGATAGTTTGCCATGGTAAACACTCTTGTGCCCATGTGTTATTTTAAACAATATACTTTATTGATATTTTCGATGTCACTTTGTCACACGAATATTCAATGACTAAAGGGTCAACTGTGTAGTACCCTGATCTGTGTTAAAAAATTAACCCTTTCCTTCATATATAATGCATTTAAAGCATTTGCAAACAGAGGCAACCCAGATCAGGTTGCACTGATTGCTAATGGAATATCATGCATCTATTTCTTTAGAGTTTCTAAAATGGCTACAATGTTCCGCCTTTCATATTTTCAATAGAATTATTTTGTCCATAAATATTCTGTAGATATTGGACTAAATATAAAAAGGGGAACGGGTTAAGATTATATATATATAAACATGTTTAATAGAGCATAAAAGAACACATATTAGGTTTGAGAAATTGTCGGCATGCTACCTCTAACCCTTTGCTCTTTAAACTACGCCTTTGCAAACAGAGTAAACACAGCTCAGAAACTCCTATAGGAGTCATTGAAACCAATGCTTACGATATGATAAGGATATGATTCTACGTTATAGTAATTTAGTCATTTCCCTGTTCAATATTCGTGTAAGAAATATTAACGTCATTAATACATATTATGACAGATCATCAGCAAATAGGACAGACCATGGTCAAAGGGACATACAAAAACATCAAATAGAGCATATTAACTATATTGTGAAAATAGCACATGGACACAATATTTTTTTCATGGCAGACCCTTTACTCAATGAATATTTATGTAAAGATTAATAACTTCGTGAATATTAATCATATTATTAAAATAGCAGATGGATACATGATTTGTTATCATGGCACACTATGTACAATCATTTTTATGACAGATAATTAGCAAACAGGGCAGATCCTGATTAGACGGAAATAAAAAACAAGGAAATAAATTTGCACCGAAGGCAACATCATTTTACATGATATGTTCACCCCTTAATCTTCTCCGATGCCATGTGTTTATATCTTCTTAGTTTTAATGAAATATAGTTGTTTATCAAATAAAACATTTAATGTATACTAAAACTTCTTTAAACAAATAACAATAACTACAAAAGTGGCAAGTTCCCATTCAAAATCTTCTGTTTTACAGTAAATGTGTTGATGATAGTATATAACCCTCACTCTAATTTAACGGATCAGTAAATAAAAAAGTAGTAAAGTCAAGCAGGAAAGGCCACACACAAAACGCCACCATCACCAAAACACCTACATAAAGCAATTTATATAGCAATTCATTCTCATACACACACACAGTAGAAAGTCACATATAAGACGCAATCACCACCAACACATCGATAGACAGCATAGTACACACGCACACACAACCAAACACACGCAAACACACGAGAAGAACACAGAAAACACCAACAATACACAAGCACCAGAGGCAAACATGAACAAAACACAAGCACAAAGACACAAGCCAAACAAAAGTAAGGGTGACAAAGAGAGAACCCCATTGGCACGGTCAGTAGCAAAATTACCACTGGGGGTTTAAACCGTTTTACGGACGTACTAACCTCACACTTATCTCAAAGTCACCTTAGCTAAACAAACATTGTAAATAAAAATCCCCACCGGACTTCCCCACAACATAGAAGACTGTAATCACAGTACAAAATGTAAAATATAGCATGACAATTGTGAAAGTCCGTCAAATATGTACTCAATGACTTTGCTGAAAACTGAGCAACCATTCTATTTACATGTATTTGTCTTCAGCGTTTTGGGAAATCCTTCTATTTCTATGTCTTCAGCGTGTTCCTTCTTGATCTATGTATTCGGCAAATCACTTAGTCCGTACCTCTTAATTGGCTGCTAGAGTACGACATAGACCGGTGTTGAATGTAGTGAGGTTGGAACAACGCACCACGCATCAAGCATCAAGCACCAAGCAAAGAAGTTTAAAGAAGTTTAAACAATGAAACAAAAGTAATGAAACAAATAATTTATAATAATCAATACATAAGTTTTTGATGAAGGTCGAATGTCGGATCGATGAAGACACGTAAGAAGGAAGTAAATCGTGGCATGCAATACTCATTTAGCATGATGCATTTAACACGAAGCAAACTGAGATGCCTCAACTATAGAAAAAATATTCAAACAGGGAGAGCCACATACGAAAAGACACCACACCAAGCATCACCAATCATGAAACGGCACATCCTCAAGACAAACACAACGGGGCGCATATCAAGACGAGAAACATTAAACATTTAGGATATTAAATAATAAATCTGACCATATGGTGAAAGCAGGAGTACCGCCTTGGAATGGTCGGTAGCCAAAATTGGCTACTGGGGGCTTAAACCTGGTTTAAAATTTAAAATCATGATGCATTTAAAATTTAAAAGCATGATGCATTTCAGGTGTTAATCGTCCTCCATAGTACGGCTCTATATCGTTTCCAGCTAGTGTTTTTGTTATATATATTGTTGGCCTGGTTTGACTGTCGTGATTCACGTCCTGATTGGCCATGTTTAACAACAATATAATAGTCCTTTTAAGTTCTTATTGGAAAGCGCAAGGTCACTCGTCCGCCGGCTTAGTCGCCCGTTCGCCATGCAGTCGGCCGTCGGTAATACAGAACTCCAAGTATATGACCTAAAGTTATCTAATGTAATAGGTTGATCATTCAGTATGATATTGAATCACGCATCTGGGAGTATTATGTGGTATATGCACTCGAGTTATTCGAGAATTATCACCAAAACAACCCATGTCATATGAAAAAATGAATTACGTCCCAACCGGTTGTTATAGTAGATTTAATGTTCTTTGTAGTCGGGCCGTGCGTACAAACAGTATAGATGCCCGATTAGTCAATTTAACCAATCGCTCAATAAATACGCCTTTATACGCCCTCCTGAACAGAGTAGATCCAGATCAGGCAGGTCCAATATAAAAGTAAAGTACATAGTTATAGTCTACTTTCAGTCCGAATGACCGCTCAGCCGACTGTACATTTATCCAATATGATTTGTCTGATCAAGATGTGCTCTGTGTGCTTATGATATAATAAAGGATTGATTCTACAGCTTCTGTCATGATAAAAAAGAAATTTCTTCATAGTACCATTATAAAGATTTGGTTATTTAATATCCACGATGACTTTATGTTTTATATGCATACACCCTGCTGTCTTGTCAGCGGGGGCCATTTTATATTAGGCTTTACGGGTGGGTTGAATTTTGCTGCTTTAATATTTAATAATTAAAGCACTTTATTACAAAGTTTTAAGCCTGGTCTCAGGACATCCGCCGCGTATAGCTTGGCTAACATGTGAAACGTCTCACATAGCCAGGATACAAGTAACACACCTTAAATAGCCTGAATACCGCTCAAACTTCTCAGATAGCTTGGCTGACAGGTCAAATGTCTGATATAGACTAGTCACAGGATATGCGACTTATTCAGGCTGATTACAGGTTACATACATTATATAGCCTAAGTACAGCTGAAATGTCTCATATAGTTTGGCTCAAAGGTCAAACGTCTCATATAGCCTGGTCACAGGACAAGAGCCTCATATAACTTGGGTACAGGTAACACATCTTATATAGCCTGAGTACAGGTGAAACGCCTTATATAACCTGTGTACAGGTAACACACCTTATATGGCCTGAGTACAGGTGAAAAGTCTCATATAGCTTGGATACAGGTAACATGCCTTGTATAGCCTAAGTATACCTCAAACTTCTCATTCAACTTGGTTGAAATGTCAAACATCTCATATAGCCTGGTAACAGGTCAAGCGTCTCAAACAGACTGGGTACAGGTTACAGTCCTATTATAAACTGGGTACAGCTCAAACGTCTCATAAAGTCTAGGCACATGGTAAACAACTCATTTAGCCTGGCCACAGGTCAAACGTCTCATAAAGCCTGGATACAGGTAACATTCCCTCTATAGCTTGAGTACTGCTGAAACCTCTCATACAGCTTGACTCACAGGTCAAACATCTTATATAGCCTGGTCACGGGTCAAACGTCTCATACAGGTTGGATACAGTTAACATACCTTTTTATAGCCTGGGTAAAGGTCAAATGTCTCATAAAGCTTTAGCACATGATAACTGTTTCATATAACCTGATCACAGGCCAAACGCCCCATATAATCTGGATACAGGTAACATACCTTATACAGCCTGGGCACAGGTCAAACATCTCATATAATCTTGGCATAGGTCAAACGGCTTATATAGCCTGGTAACAGGCCAAACATCTCATATAATCTAATATTGGCATAGGTTAAACATCTTATATAGCCTGGGCACAGGTCAAACATCTCATATAGTTTTGTCATAGGTCAAATGTCTCATAAAGCTTGACCGCAGGTCAAACGTCTCATATAGTCTTGACATAGGTCAAACGTCGTATATAGCTTGTGCAAAGGTCAAATATATTATATGAGTTTGTGTATTACGTTTGACCCGAATTAAGCAACAACCTGCTTTTTAAGACCCATATGTTCAATAAATTATTGACTGTTTAGGACAGGTTCTACTAGTATATAAATAATCTTAACTTTCATACATATTCGTAAGCTACATGTATATTATGTCTAACAATTTAACCTCAGTATTATATACGGTAAATTCGTTCATACTGAAAATTGGACCCCATCAATTTTTCGTGTGAGGGGTTCTTGCAACAGAAATATATACTGGTGAAATCCTTTGGCATTGATTGGTTTAGTGCAGACCCTCTGATCTTGGTCTACACTATTTGCCTTATGGTAGACTAAGGTTAAATTATACGGGCCCAGCCAGATAACTTGAAATAATTTCCATATATACATTTCTTCACATACGCTAACTGATTAACACACGACCCTGTGGCAATGCTTTGAGCCGCTTGTTAGTAAAATAATGGTTATCGTGCCTGTGTGCTAGATGCCTGGCATTAAGGTGAGGGAATTGGGAGGTTTTTTTATACAAGACAATGATGTGTCTTATAAAACAAATTGGCTGGCCCTTTCAATAAGGTGACACTATAACAAACACGTTACCTTTACCATAAGTCTTAAAATTGAGATGGTTAGTAATACAATATCCTTTATGCATTATACTATAACTTAGATTTCTTTTAATTGTCATTTATACCATGTGTAGCTTGATGATAAGACAGCTATTAACACATTCGCTTACCAATGTCGAATCTGTGATAACCTATGCAAACAGTTTTGATTTCGATGATACGCCGAATAACTCGGCATCTCATCAGGATCCCAACTATATGCACTATGACTATTTCATGAAACAAATGTGAATAAAAATAATATTAAAAAGAAAATTTTAGCTGACAACAAAATTTGCAGACGACAATTTCGCAGCAAAATAGATAAATCTCGATATGACACAATGGCATTGTCTATAATATGAAGCGCCCTTTGGATTCCTGTATTGTTTTGTTGTCTGTTTCAGATAATACGTTTCCCTATGGGGTCTATGTCGAGACCTGCATGATTGGCAACACGGAAGATTTTAGTGACAAAACCGTTACGGTGATTGAAGGAAGGTGAGTAGATTAACTTACCTGGTTTGAAACGTTTGCTATGGTGAAATGATTCGTACATTAATCTTTTAAATATTAAATTTGTTGCTACATTTTAGTGAAAGCAGTGCATAAATATCAAACAGTGTAGATGTGTCTATAGTGTTGGAAGAGTGATATAGATTATGGAACTGTTATACATTTGATCGTATGTCGTCTGTATATATTCTGTCGATTGCTTATGTCGTATGTTGACAGTTTATGTCGTATGTCGTCTGTATATGTCACATGTTGTCTGAATATGGCGTTTGTCGTCGGTATATGCCGTATGTTTACTGTTATGTCGTATGTTGACTGTTTATGTTGTATGTCGTTTGTATATGTCGTATGTTGTCTGTCTGTATATTCCGTATATGCCATATGATGTCTATGTATATCTTATATTGCTGTATAGGTCGAATATTGACTATATATGTCGTATGCTGTATGTATATGTCGTATTCTGTTTGTATATGTCGTATATTATCTATACATGTATGTTATCTGTATATGGCTTTCGAAAGATCACCCATTTTCAGAATATAATTATGTACTTCACAACAGCAGGTGTTAAGTGCTTGTGTGGCGGTCGAAAGAGTCGCCCCGTACTTCTCAGTGTTTTCTGGTCCTTCGGGATCATTAGTTTTGGTGCTATTAGTTTTGGAAACAGAATACTGCTTAAGCCGGTGCCAAGGGGCGTGAGTGGTGTTGCACTGTTTATTACTACTCATGAACAGACTCAATGAAACCAAGTCTGCAATTTTCTCTTTTTGCATTTCTACTTTTGCCTTCGAATGATCACCCATTTTCAAAGTATGTGTACTTCACAACAGCAGGTGTTAAGTGCTTGTGTGGCGCCCGTAAAGAAGTCACCCCGTCCTTCATTCTCTGTGTTGTTATATTTTCTGGTCCTTTGGGATCATTAGTGTTGATGTTATTAGTTTTGGAAAAGTGTTGCAATTGTAATTACTACTCATGAACAGATTCTGTATATGTCGTATGTTATCTGTATATGTCGTATGTTGTCTGTATATGTCGTATGCTGTTTATGTATTTTGTATACATGTATTCCTGTATATCATTAGTTATACAGTTCTTTGCCAGGGTACATGACGATTTATTCCCAGCTGAGGAAAATCATGTTGCCCGAGCCGTCAGGCGAGGGTTACATGATTTTACCAGCCGGGAATAAATCGTCATGTACCCTGGGAAAGAACCGTATAACGAATTTATTATACTGCAAAGTTTTACGGTTCGGATAATTTATATAAATCCATTTTTGCATGTTGAATCACTAAACACGCTAATTCCCCTAAAAGCGCCCCAAACATTTATTTCTACCCGAAGGTATCCGAAGTGTTGTGTATTGTATTTCATCGGCGTTCGTGTTATTATAGATGGCTGGACGATATAATAACTCCTCTCAAATTGTTTTATTGGTCATTTCAAACAATGGTGTTTTTTAAATTCATTTCTGCATTGTTTTCTTTACGTTTCAATACATGTCTTTTATGAACTTTGCTATTGTTTAGCCGAGTCGAGAAGTCGGTCTTTTGGTTTCTGACCATAATATGTGGGGCCTGCCATGGGGAATTTCTATGTACCCTGTCAGCTCACAGGGTACATGGACTCATGTACTCAGCTAGTTAACCAATCAGAAGTGAGGATTTTACTTTGCAGTATAATAAGTCATATAATGACAGTATATGTCGTATGTTGTGTATACATGTCGTATGTTTTCTTCTGTAGATGGCGTCTGTTGTCTATATATTTCGGATGTTGACCGTGTATTCCCTAACCATCTTGTCACTTTACCTACCATACGCACCAGATTTACCACGTTTAAAAAAGTTAATTTTAACATAAACTTCCTACAATGTATTGGTTACCAAAACTACATAAAAAATCATATAAAGCGCGTTTCATTGCAAATTCTAGTTCATGTACAACTACTAAATTGTCTATACTTTTGACTTCTTGTTTAACGAAGGTAAAGGAACATGTTAAATTCTACTGTGACAAGACTTATGAAAATTCTGGAATAAATCTCTTCTGGTCTATTAAGAACTCTTCAGAAGTCTTAAACAAACTTAAGAACAAAAGGTATCTTGCATCCACTGTAAGCACGTACGATTTTTCTACTCTGTACACAACTTTTCCTCATATTTTAATTAAGGATAAGCTTACTAACTTAATCCAGAATGTATTTGCCCGGGAAAAACATCATTCTTGGCATGTAATACTGAAAAAGCTTTCTTTACTGACGAGCAAATGAAATATTACACCAATTGGACTTGCTCAGAAGTTTGCGAATCACTAACCTTTCTTTTGGATAACATATTTGTACGTTATGGGAATGCTATATACCGTCAGGTAATTGGTATTCCTATGGGTACGAATTGTGCTCCACTTGTCGCGGATTTGTTTTTGTACTGCTATGAGAGAGATTTCATGTTGCGTTTGAATCCTCAATCACAAGAAGATGTTATAAAAGCCTTCAATGAAACTTGTCGATATTTGGATGATATTTTTAACTTAGATAACCCTTTCTTTGATGCTCTGATTCCTTCAATTTATCCTAAAGAACTCAAATTGAATAAAGCTAACCCGTCCGACAATTGTGCAGCGTTTCTTGATCTAGACCTTAAAATTGATAATGGAATGTTTTTTTCTAAAATATATGACAAAAGAGATGATTTTGATTTTAATATTGTTAATTTTCCTCATCTTGACGGGGATGTTCCCCGGGCTCCATCTTACGGGGTTTATATATCTCAACTTATTCGTTTTGCTAGAGCTTGTTCATCTATTGACGATTTGAACAGTAGAAATCTCATTTTAACTGAGAAACTGCTTAAGCAAGGATATAGATACCATAAACTAAGAAAAACTTTCTCTAAATTTTACTATCGAAATCTCTCGCCTATTGGCAAGTACCAATGTAATCTCAAGGCGCTTCTGCGACACGGTATTTCACATCCTGAATTTTATGGTGATGTGATTTACAAACTTCGTAAAATTATTGGACATACCAATTTTCTCACTTTGTTCATCAAATATGTAAAATAATTCATTAAAAAGGGATATGATCCTGTAGTACTGCAACATACTGCATGTTTGGTTGTGAACCCTTTTACAGTTGGAAATCACGCTGGCCTCTTTGCATGTACGCCGACAAGAAAGGTTTAGTACTCTATGAAGGCGACCTTTTAAATCCAGAAATGGAAGGAGAACGTCGGATATCTGTACTATTTCGTTTTTGTCGTACCCTTTATTACTTTTCTACAGTTACTCTGTTTGCAGCTCAATCATTGAGTACACTAGCGATAGGTGGATACAGCTTGTTCACTTAAATGTTTTCGTTATACATGCACTTTACCACTGTATTTGCCGTCGCGGTTGTTGTAGATTAGTCGGAGAGGGGATACGTTTATTTACACTGTTTGTCTTTTAGGGTGGGGATGGAATAAGTGTGAGGTTGGGCGCCCATAAACCGGTTTAACCCCCCCCCCAGTGACTTTTTGTCACTGACCGTTCCAAGGCGGTACTTCCATCTTCCCCCTATTGCATGTTTGTTTTGTCTTCGTGCGTCTCTTGTTGTTTTTATAGTTACGTGCATTTGCTGTTTCCTTGTGTTGCTGTTCGGGCGACTGTTTGTTCTGTATGTGGTGTTTCCTGCATGACTCATTTTTGTACTTTTATTGTCGATTGTGTTTCATATGTTTCACATGTTACAAATATTGCCCAAAGAGCTACACCTGTTGCAGCAATTTCAGTAACACATGCAGCTACGTTGTAACATAACTATGTTATCAGTTACATAGGTTGTTGTTGGTACATATACTCCGGTTATATATGTGTTGTATCAATGTACATTTCTGTAGCATTTTGCCCTTCAAATACCGCCGAACAGGAATAAAACATTTTAAATAATCGAACATGATAATACAGTTAAACCTCTAGACAAGGACTGAACATGATAATACAGTAAAACTTCTAGACAAGGACTGAACATGATAATAGAGTAAAACCTCTAGACAAGGACTGAACATGATAATACAGTAAAACCTCTAGACAAGGACTAAACATGATAATACAGTAAAACCTCTAGACAAGGACTGAACATGATAATACAGTAAAACCTCTAGACAACGACAAAACATGACAGTACAGTTAACCTCTGGAGAACGACCGAACATGATAGTACAGGAAAACCTCTAGATAATAACCGAATATGACCATAGAGTAACACCTCTCTACAACAGCTGAAAATGACAGTAGAGTAAAACGCCTTCAACAGTTGAACATGTCAGTACAGAAAACCCCTCCCTACAACAGCTGAACATAACAGCAGAGTAAAACTTCTTCAACAGCTGAACGTGTCAGTACAGTAAAAACCTCAATACAACGACTGAACATGTCAGTACAGTAAAAACCTCAATACAACGACTGAACAAGTCAGTACAGTAAAAACCTCAATACAACAACTGAACATGTCAGTACAGTAAAGACATTAATACAACGACTCGACATGTCAGTCCAGTAAAACCTCAATACAACAACTGAACAAGTCAGTACAGTAAAGACATTAATACAACGACTCGGCATGTCAATACAGTAAAACCTCAATACAACAACTGAACAAGTCAGTACAGTAAAGACATTAATACAACGACTGGACATGTCAGTCCAGTAAAACCTCTTTACAATCATGACAGTAGAGTAAATACCTCTATACAACAACTTAACATATCAAAACCACAGGTACCAGGTGCTTGACAATTTTATAAATACATGTACTACTTATAAACATCTTCCAATACGCTTAGACATCTTACTTTGACAACAGAAAAAAGAAATTTGTTCTTTTTTCTGTCAAAGTATGATGTCTAAACGTATTTGAAGATGTTTGTCAGTAGTATTTATGAAATGGACACGCGCCTGGCACCTGTGATCAATACACTGAAACCCTCTACAATGATTGAATATGTCAATACAATAAGATACAGTAACAACCTCTATACAACGACTGAACATGCCAATACAGTAACACCTATCTACAACAGCTGACCACGATCGTACAGTAAAATCTCTTCACATTACAGTACAGTAAAAACTCTCTTTATTGCCTGAACATTGCAGTCCAGTAAAACCACTACATTAGCTCAACTTGACAAATCTCCCTACTACTGTTATTGAAAAGAAGTCTTAATCTGAGTTAGGAAACTGCATATATCAGTAGCTCTCCATATAGACTATTGGGTTTCCTGATATATCCCATTCGCTTCCTTCCCGACGACTTGCAGCTTCCACACTCGGGATACCTTCTTCAAGGCGTCACATCATTCATAATTTCATTCAGTTCAGTATAGAGTGCATATCCCGACCAGCGCTCTGATCTGTGTCTACGCTGTTTGTATATGTCCTTTTTGTGGGTTACTGTGTTAATATATGATCACAGTATTGCATAAAACTCCTCTGTGAGCTTTATGTATTACTTTGCACCTCCATTAAAAGTACAAAAATGAGTCATGCAGGAAACACCACATACAGAACAAGCAGCAGTTTACACTTGCCTTACAAACCCATACTTAGACCTGTTTAGTAGTCGATTTAGAGCGGTTTTTACTGTATATATAAACAGATGTCCGGTGACAGGACTCGGTGTATTTGGGTTTGTCAAGAGTTTCACGATACTTGAACCCTATTCCGACTTTGCCATAGTAGCGGGACCGTTCAGAGCCGCAAGGTGGCGCCACTATAGTTCCATCTGGATGCAATGCCTTGTTGATGTCTGCATAACCAAGGACTTCCCAGACTCCTACTGCAGAGATGTAAGTCTTACATTAACCCTTACAGTTCGGGACACGAGTCACTAATGTTATTTGCAAACATTGTTTATCCAGATGAGAGGGCTTCCAGAAGAACCCTCTCATCAGGGTCTACACTGTTTGTCATGTTACACTTTTCCTTAGAAGAATCCCTAAATATTCCCAATAGGCTTGACCAGTTTGATTTTGGAATAGTCCATTTGAAAAGTCAGCTTTGTAAGGGTTAATTGTTTCTACGCTACAAATTCAATGGAAATAACATGTTTACACTTATTCCATATGCATAAATCGTGCTCCTTTTAACGCCTTTGTAAATGATAATGTGCTCTCTTTGCTTATAAAATAATTTGTCATGATTAAAAGATCATTGTTCCTAGTTCCGGTATAACAATTAGTTGATTAATGTTCATTATGTCATTAGATTTTATATGAATAGCCATAAAGTTAAGATTTAAACTGTGAAGCACTGACTGGCTCAATAAAATTCAATCTTATTGGCATTGATCATGTGTTAAGAAGAAATTAATGAGACAGAAATGTTGTTTATTCTTCTTCGTCATTTTCTTCTTCGCCTCCTTCTTCTTCATTCTCCTCTTTCTTCTTCTTCTTCACAAGATCACCTTTTAACCCTTTCTCTGTTCAATATCCATGTAAGAAATAATGACATCGAAAAAATAACAGTAAATTATTCATCGTCTGATGTTTTTGTAATGGAATATCCACACAGGATAGTTTGACTCAGAGACAGCAACTGTAGAATCTGGTGTATATGTTCTTGATCTATCTGCTTGTTAGGGTGACAGTTCTTCTTGGATGGCAAAATGTAAATTGAAAATGAACAAAGCAAAAACTATTTTTGAAAATAATGCATGGTACCTCACAACAGTTAGAGACTTGGGTGTATGCTATAGTGATTGTCTATATTTTGGCAGACATATACGGAATCCGTGTCAGATAGCTTACGCTCAATTAAAAAATCTGAAATCCATTCGAAATCATCAGTCTTGGGTATAAACTATTACATTTGTGCATTTCAGTCCTGCAATGGAACAGGCGTGAATCACGATGAGACTCTGCGAAAGCGACGACAAACCTCAGACACTTCTTTTGTTTTGACAGCCCATCTTAACATCATTGACAGAGGTAAGTTATATTTACTACTTATGTATAGTCGAATCTCAATATGTCGAACTCGGATGATTCGAACTTCGATACAGCTGGAGTAAAACATCTGGTCCCTTCCAAAATGTGTAATACCGAATTTTGTTTTAAATTTCACCACTGCACATATCTGTAAAGACACGCGGCAGCCTAATCGCAAGTAATGTAGTAAGCTCTTTCAGAAGCTAACATCAATGCATTACTTTCGACCTGCATTAACCCATATGCTCCCACGATCCCATATATGGGACGTAAGCAAAAAGTGTAGACTCTGATCAGATGCCGCATCATGCGGCGTCTGATCAGGTTCCACATTGTTTGCTGATAGGAATTTTATAAACACGAAATTGAAAATTTAGGCCATGCACCTCTTCGATAAAAAATGAACTAATCCAATATATAGACATGGAATAATCCACTGGGAGCAAATGGGTTAAGCTGTCACATCGAGAAAGGTTTCAATGTAGAAATAGCCATACTCGAACTCCCTTTATCTCGAAATAATTTGCATGTTTTTTTAAAGTTCGAGATATCGAAGATCTTCTGTATTTTATATCCTCACTAACCAATTTATTTCTTTGTTATCCTTGTCATCTAACCTACGTATTAACTCTTTCGCTGCCAAATTTTGTTGTCGGCAAACATTCTCGACTTCTACAATTTTCATTTTGTTTTTATTTTTCTTCAGTTTTGTTTCTAAAAAACAATCACAGTAACAATCAGTTTGGATCCTGATGACACTGGTAATCAAAGATGTGACATTGGCAGTGAAAGATTTAATTTGATATATGCGCCCAGTTACCCATTATCCTTTTGTTTTCCTAGTCGACTCACCAGCCATCTCAGCTTTGAGATCACTCCTACTCACTTATCAATTTGCCTCCTAGCTGACTATCCCTATTACATGTATTACTTTGTTTTCCTAGTCGACGTAACTGTTATCTCAAATTTAAGATCACTAACTTATCGCTTTGCCTCCTAGTCGACGAGCCCTCTTATCCATTTGTTCTCCTAGCCGACCAACCCTCTTCTCACTTTGCTCTCCTAGTTGACTAAACATCTTATCACTTTGTTTTCTTAGCTGACTAACAATTTTACCTCTTTGATTTAATAAGTAGACTCGTTCAAACCTGCAAACATTACACTCTTACCTGATTTAACCCTTCGCTTGCTACTCGCGTCAATATACCTATCTGTAAATAGTGAAGACCCAGATGAGACAGCTTCTGCAGATGTCTCATCAGGGTCTGCACTATTTACAAATTCACTGTGCAACGAGTGCACTCCACAGCAGTGATTGCACAGCGAAATACGTGTACACAGTGAAGATATATGTAATTATACAACAGGGCATGGGTAAAGAAGGAGAAATGTATTTTAAAATTCAGCAAGCGAAGGGCTAAATGTTGACGTTATTAGTATTTAGGAATAAGATTGATGTTTTTTTTTACAAATATACAAGATGCATCTCATCTGGATCCAAACTGTTTGCGAATGTAATCGTAAGATCGCTCATAGCATTGTAAATATATTATAGTTCGATGTGTTGTTCAATAAGATATTTGCATGTTGGCGGAAAACTTGAAATCTAATTGGAGATAGAACCTATGCAATTGTTAATTATATGGCTGATTACAGAGCCCTCCGTTAAACTATTGGACCATGTCCACATGTATATATATTCAACATGGTCATATTTTATCTCAGAACACTTGAACAGCATGCAAATATTTATCTTAGAACAATGTTTGTTGTTTGGCCCATTACCTCATATGTTCTGTTTAGATCCCACCTATTGGAATAAATCTGCGAATAGAAGCATTATGTAGTTTCGAAACCACTGTGATCTATAGAGCATTGAGCTAATGTATCACGCTGGTTTCAAAGTGTGATCTTTACACTGGTGACAAAGGGTGTCAATATGAGGAAATGGGCTAAAGTGTTATATCTTTCATACTTCTAAAGTAAACTGTTTTAATGTATATCCAGTAAAACATATCTCAATGTTAGCAGTTTGTACTGATTGGCGTTTAGGTAAGACACCACTAAGGAGATCGGTTTCTGGTTGGTCAACGCTAAATGTAAATGGCAATCTATAACGAATGTTTACTTATTGTGGATGCCTGGTTATGACTAAACTACGAATCATAAGAAGTTTCCATACATTTGACCTTATGGTATTTTGGAGAACTCGTATACGATTTTATACAAACACACGACTGTGGCCTTATTTGACAGTCTGTATTTCAATATGTAAAACTCAATTTAACTGACCTGTATGTTTCAGAGCGAGACCACCTCGTAATTTTCAGTTGAGTAGTAATTAAATGGCCAGCATATTATACCGGGATATCAGTACATACATATACGTTATAATGGAGGTCTGAACAAAACGTTGTAGTTGTCTTTGACCTAAATGTGACCAACGATAGATAAACGATTTTAAGTTGTTATCTTTCTTTCTTTCTTTCTTTCTTTTTTTCTCTCTTATAAATTATTGAATTAATGCTGAAGATACATTCAATCCGCCAAGAATATTTTTTGGAACTTTGCAAACTATGTAATCAGATAAGTCGTAACACCACATGGGCGATGCCATATCATTAGTATATAGTGATTTAACCCTTTACTCAATACATACGCCTTTCTATGCATTTGCTAACAGAGTAGACTCAGATCAGACGGCTCTTTAGGAACCATCTGATCAGGGTCTGCTCAATTTGCTTATGATAAAGTATATGATTCTACAGTTTCTGCCATGGCCACATATCTCTGTGTTCATGTGTCATTATAAAGCATATTCTAATTGATAGTGATGAAGTCGTTAGTTCTTACGTGAATAGTCATGGAGTAACCCTTCTCTTGCTGAAATTTAAAATACATTTCTCCTTCTTTACCCATGCCCTGTTGTATAATTACATATATCTTCACTGTGTACAAGCATTTTCACTGTGCAATGACTGCTGTGGAGTGCACTGGTTGCACAATCAACTTGTAAATAGTGCAGACCATGATGAGACAGCTCCTGCAGGAGCTGTCTCATCTGGGTCTTCACTATTTACAGGTAGGTATATTGACGTGTATAGCAAGCGAAGGGTTAATTATTACGTGAATAGTCATGGAGCAATAAAGGGCTGAGGCATTAGTCGTACATACACTGTACTGCGGACCACAGTACTGTAGCACTAGACCAGGTACCGCGTGTCAAATTCTGCATCACCTGCATTACGTATTCCTCCCTTAGAGTGCTCCCATGCAAAACAACGGTTTTGAATGTGGATTTATTTACTAACAATCTGGGTCCATGCTTATAAAACGTTTAGTTGAGTCTGAGTTCGTTTTCAAGTTTTTGATTGGTCAGATTTGAGCCAAAGGGTCAAATCTGACCAATCAAAAGCTTTAGAACTCAAATCTGACCAATCAAAAGCTTGAGACCGAAACTCAGGCTCAACTAAAAGCTTTATAAGCATGGACCCAGATTTCCTGGATTCAGTTGCTACGGTGTGCGTAGAGGTAGGGGACACATTTGTAACTTGCATTCACGATCATTCTTTTACGCACATGTCAATTGGCTTTCGGTTTTAATTAGAGTTGTAAAGGACTTTCTAATTGTATAGTTTTTTTTATATAACAAAAAGATCCGATGAACCATACTTTTACACTATACACTTTACGCGACATACTTGTGTATAAAGTTAGAGAGATAATCTGTTTACTAGAATGGAATACTCAACATTAAAACCTCTCTATAACGGCCACTAAAATATGTTAATTAGTTGGTATTTAGGGCAGGTGACTGCTTTAAGCAGACACCTGGTTTTACACAAAATACTGGATGTGATTTAGCGATCGTTATATAGAGGTTTCACAGTATTTATATACCTGAAGGTTACTGATCCTTCGAAAGAAAAAGCAGCGATGCAAAATGACAAACCTTCAGACTCGGTTTTATTGGGTCTGTTCATGAGCAGTTATCAAAAGTGCAACACTACCCACGCCTCCTAGCGCCGGCTTAAGCGGTATTCACTTTTCATAACTGATAACATCGAAACTCATAATCCAGAATGACCAGAAAATATAACAACACTGAGAACTCTTTTTTAAAGTGTTGCAAGTGCATCTGGAATTCGTTGATACAAACATGTTCTTTTAGTCTCACTATTTTAGTAAATGTTTGGGAATATTATTCTCTCCAATATCTTTATTTCTAACGGGTGTATTGTCTCCTAACCTGGCTGATTTTACTTTATATATAGAACCCTCTGGAGAAGCCGATGACATCTCTCTCTCTTGTGCCGACGAGACCATGGCTTACGCAACCATCGCTTCTCTGGTAATCATGTTGCTGATAGCAACAATCATCACTGTTCTCCTCTTCTTACAGGTAATTAATAAATAGTAACCGATACTGTTTTGTTTTATCCCTTTCCCTGTTGTTCAATATTTATATATGAAATAATGACATCATGAATATGTATTAGCTGACGTTTTATAAAAAAGGTTCAATGAAATTCTTTGCATCGACACAAAACTGTAGAATCAGATCTTTATCATGTCAAAAGCAAAACAGAGTAGATCCGGATGAGACATCTCCGATAGAAGCCGTCTTATCTGGATCTACTAATTTTGCAAAATGCGTTTATAGGAAGGAAATTGTTAATGTGTTAATACACTTCGAAGAATGCTTTTCACCATTTAGTATCTTTCACGACTGAACATACCCACAATCTGCTATTTCAAAACAAATCTAGTGTACACGTTGTAACCGAAAATGCATTATCGCTCTTTGGCTATCAATATGAATTCTCATTTTGTGAGTATTGTTGAGAAATGTTGTTGAAAAACATTAAGGGAAGCTTTATTATCAATGGAACATGTGTATAATTAAAAGGTGAAAGCCCATTTGAAATAACATTTGAGACTCCATGAGTGATCCTTAGATGATCACTTAACCACATTGTTCAAATAATTGCATTCAATGTAGCCCATGTTGATCTTTAGTTACATGTTAGACCATTTCGTTCTATAACAATGGCTACATGTGGGGTAGATTTTGTCTTCTTGTGTGGTTTAAGTGGAAATTGAGAACGTCCTCCTCACCGAAAGTTACGATTGGATTATAAATTTAATTTGCACGAATTTGCCTTATTTAACCATCTGAGAAAAATTACTGACTACAATGCTCCTTTATACATAATATATTGTAATGACCTATTGACTAAATAGCTCGTTTATACATAATAGATTGTAATGGCCTATTGAACTAGAATGCACGTTTATACATAATAGATTGTAAGGCCTATTTAACTAGAATGTTCGTTTATACAAAACAGATTGTAATGGCCTATTGACTAGAATGCTCGTTTATACATAATATATTATAATGAACTATTTACTAGAATGCTCGTATATACATACTAGATTGCAATGGCCTATTGACTAGAATGCTCGTTTATACATAATACATTGCAATGACGCATTGACTACAATGCTCGTTTATACATAATAGAGTGTAATGACCTATTGACTACACTGCTCATTTATAAATAATAGCTGGCAATGGTTTGCTGACTTAAATGCTCGTTTATACATAATAGATAGTAATGGCCTATTGACTAAAATGGGCAATTAATGACCATCATTGACCTTGTTGTTTGTTTGAACGATCATCATGGATTTATGGCGTTTTCATGTGTGTCGTTTTCATGTATAGACAAACTTTTTAGGTCATGTGTATTTACGTATGAGATATATTGTAATGTTGTTGAGCTGCATTAAAATGATAACATGCACATATTTTGCGCCATATTATATTTTACTATTGCAATTTTAAGGAAGTTTCACGGCCTATGTCTCATTCATGTTTGAAAACAATTTTATAGATGTTACCAGGTGCGGATTCAGGATTTTAGATTAGGGGTGGGGTGGGGTGGGGTGGGTAGATATTTCTTTTTGGAAGAGAGGACGTATATTTTAAGTTTGATGCCACCACTATAGTGTAGTTGTAGTACATGTTGTACAAGAGAGCAATTGGGTGAAGGGAAATAAAAATCAGATTATATCAAGGATTTATTATTTTTTATTAGATGTATATCTTAAAACATTACTCAAAAAGTTATTGGGCACTTTTAGGATTGGAGGGGGGGGGGGCGTAAGTCGGCTTATATTGTCTCCGTCTTAACACGGTACTCCTTGCATATTCATGTAAAAACTAATGGCACCATGTATATGTATTAACAGATTAATTGTTTGATAACACTTGGGTACTGGATGTTTGGTCACTGCAGAAACTGTAGTATTATATATGTATTATATCATGAGCAAACAGAGCAGACCCTGATCAAACGGCTCCTATAGGTACCATCTGATATTGGTCTACTCTGTTTGCAAAGGTGTAAAAAGTTATATGTATGGAGTTAAGGGTTGAAAATCATTAGATGGAAGTGAACATTCCCTGAACATATAAAGCAATTTTATTTCCAAAAAACCATGTAGTGTTTTGTAACACCGTCCTTATTAGCTCCTAGGAGATTTGGTAGTAATACAGATAATCGGAAATTGGTGTATTATCGGAATGTTTGACCTTTGGGAATATATATCGGCTTAACACATTCCCTCCTAGACTATTGTATACCAAACCGCTTCGGATAAATCTACAGAAAAGGAGCATTTACGAGAGAAAAAAAGAAAATTTAGAATTGTAAAGTTTTGAAACCATTGTGATAAATAGAGATTTAGCTCATGTGTAGCAAATGCTCTATTTATCACAATGGTTTAAAAAAGTGACATTAGCAGAGGCGTCAAACTGCGTCTGTATAAGGGAATGGGTTAAGCGATATTTCTGCTTTTTCAGTGGCAGTCAAGGAAAAGGAAGCACATGCAAGAAACAAGAAAATAGCGTTCCCTTGCTCAGCTGAGGTCATACATAATGAAGTACGTGTATATGGATGTGAAGAAGAAAGACGACTAGTGTATAACAATCTAAATCTGGTCAATTCAAAGACAGACTGTACAGAAAAACCTCTTTATAACGATCACTAAATTAGTTCATTAGTTGGTATTTAGGGCAGGTGGCTGCTAAAGCAAGGTGAAAGTAAAACAGAACGCTCCTATAGGAGCGTTCTGTATTACTTTGACCTTGCTTTGAGCAGCCACCTGCCTTTAACACAAACTAGTTGGTATAGTTTAGTGGTCGTTATAGAGAGTTTTTACTGTATTCACCTTTTGAGTGTAGGACATGCGTATACAGACAAATGCAGTGTAATACCAAATCAGAGGAATTCTAGAGGAACTATCTGATCCAGATCTGCATTGTTTAAACCTTTTGTAGCAAATGACTCTAAAGTTAAACCACTGATCAGAATCTGCATTGTTTGGCATTCAAAATTGTTTAGCAAAGTTAAGCCTTTTATAGCGAATTGACTCCAAAATTACACCATAATAGGCCATTCCACTTTGAAAATTCTGCATTCAGGTGGTGAACATATTGATGTGTCTCTTTCTTAGAAGAGTGATTCCATAGTTTCTGTTGTGACCTTGACGCCAAATTTTGCTTATTTGAGAATCTGTAAACTAAATTGTTAAATATACTCGTATTCAATATTAAAGGAGCAAATCATTAAACGGTATTCGGTTCCTATTTACCTTAACCCATTCCCTTATATTGAAACCGTTTTACCCATTCTCTCATATTGACACCTTTTGACCCATTCCCTCATATTGACGCCTTTTGACGCCGATGTGAAAATCAATATTTGAAACATTTTGAAAGATGAAGCATTCATAGGATCAAATAATCTATTTATCGCAATGGTTAGAAAACTACACATTTCTAAAAGAAAGACAGATGGCAGCAGTTCCTCTGGAGCTTTCTGCATGACTTTCGCACCGCCTTCATCCATTCCTTCATTTAACACTTTCCATGTCTTCGCAAACAGAGTAGACTCAGATCAGATATTTCCTGAAGGAACCGTCTGATCAGGATCTGCTCTGTTTGCTTATGACATGATATAGATCTGATTCTATAATTATTACCAAAGCATAAAACTCCTTTGAAAGTTTACAGTATAAAAATCAGCTGGTAGATATTAATGATGTCAATTTTTGCTTACATGCAATTTGAACAGGTATAGGGTTAAGAATCCACCTAAAAAGCTCTATTCATTTCTAAAAGTTCAGATAAACGACAATTCACCGTATCACACAATAGTTCTGATTTTATCTGTGTAAACAGTGTGGATCCGATTACCTCTGCATCTCATTAGACTTTAAACCGTTTATCAGTTGGGCAGCATCTTATAAGGCTATAAACCGTTTATCAGTTGGGCAGCATCTTATAAGGCTATAAACCGTTTATCAGTTGGGCAGCATCTTATACGGAACGAGTATAGTATACTTTGGGAAGTGTAGCAGATGGCCTCGTTTGCAAACTACAATTACTACATAAGATTTATAAATAAGACACAACACATTGTTGAACATTAACTGGAAGTTGGCAGTTTCCAATACAAGTTTGTAAAACTCAGCACGTATAATCAATGTCCTTATACTGACTTCTTTTGAGGAAAGTCTTTGTTTTTCAAAACATGTTAATTCTAGTACATAGACCATTGGCTCAGTGCTCCTATCACAATTCCTACTCGGCGTCTCATCTGTGTCCAGTCAGTTAATTCTAGTACACATACAATTGGCTCAGTGTTCCTATCACAATTCCTACTCGGCGTCTCATCTGGGTCCAGTCAGTTAATTCTAGTACACATACAATTGGCTCAGTGTTCCTATCACAATTCCTACTCGGCGTCTCATCTGGGTCCAGTCAGTTCGCGCTTAGCATAATAACCCATCAATATAAGGGAGTTAAGAATATGACTATAATGTCATAACTAAAACATGCGAGTTGTCTACCTTTTTCATTCCCAGAGTCGGCATCTGTTCCAGATGAAACCAGTGTGACATAAAGCCTAAACTTGAGTGGTTTATCAAGTGGTTTATCACTCAGGACTCAAGGAAGCAATATATGTTTTTCATATTTAATTTCATATCAGCAAAATGATACATTTATTAAAAACATTGTATTGTTTCGAATGTTTAACTTGCATAATGATTCAGCCAGAGTTTCTTTTGGACCCAGTGTCCACGCGAACCTACAGTTGACTGTTCTTAACAAGTTACAATTGTCTAGGCCTTAAAGAAACACTTATATCTTCAAACGTTAGTATACTAACTATCTGGTACATTCTAATACTGGTTCAAACTGTAAACCTGCACAGGGGGGGGGGGGGGGGGGGAGAGGAAGCAGTCGGTGGAACGATTTGAACAAAAGTCCCAAGGAGCTAGAGCCGGATGTTATGGACAGGTTTCAAGCATTTCTGGCTGGTTGCAACACGTTTTGTTTTATGTGAGAATAATACTAATTTGCAGGCATTTTCAAACATTGGTATGAACATGAAACATTCATAGTGAGTCAACCAGAGGTCCGATTCGATCCGGAGTGAATGGGAGACTAGAGTTGATTCTTCTGTAAAAAGTTCCAAGTATCTAAGACTTGTTATGTCAATATGTTGTAGGTGTTTTTAAGGATTGGGTGATCGAACCATGGTTTAATCTTTTGCTGGGATAACGCCCACCTGAAAGTAGCTTAGCTTATAATCACTAATTCGAATGCATATAAATAAATCATGTTATTACGTGTTTTATTTCGCATTTTGTTGGTAAACAAAACAGTGTCTGCTGCAATTTAATAAAAGACATATTTATTTAAGTGCATACGTATCAAACAGTTTGGATATCGACGTGGTGCTGAATTACTCGATAGCTCATCTGGTAATCACACATTTGTTCGTAGTGTTCAAAGGGCAGAAGATACAGGATAGAAACAATCAGTATAATGTGACGTGGTGTAAGGGTCAGTGTCAGACATGTAACATACAATAATTGATTATTCGAACACACAGATATAGTGGCAGCTTAATGCAGGGTGAACGGCTGGCAGAAATCTCTTCTGGGGGCTTTCTGAAAGACTTCCATCCTGCATTAAGCAGTTACCTGCCTAAAAGGGTAAACATTCTTCTATGCTAAAACTTTGAACAAACGAGATTTTACTATTTATTAGTGTAACATGTACCTTCAAGAATAATATACATTCTGCTCTTCCGATTTGCTATTAGGAAAAACGACACAGCCAACTCGCTCAATACATTATTCAAGTTGCTCTTACTCTGCTGAAAAAACAACAACATCTGCTCAAGTTGGAATGTTGTGCACTTTGAGTAAATCCTATTTTAAAAAAAAGTTTTAGAAAAACTATCGACCGAGTGTCAAGCAGCTTGAATCTTGGTGAGACACACGGTTACTCGCCCTCTCATCTGGGTCCATGCTGTCTGCAATGGAGAGGCATGTCGATGATATAGTGAGGTACTGGTTAGAGATCTACCTACCAACTCACTGTTTGCAACTGAGAGTCATGCCGATGATAGTGAGGACAAGAAAAGATACCTATTAGTTAACTTCTGTAACTGAGAGTCATGTCGACGATGGTGAGGCAATGGTTAGAGATGTACCTACTGGATCACTGTTCGGCAATAAGCAAGAGAAGTGATGTTATTAATGTAAACCAAACATACAGAGGATTAATTAAAAAAATACAAACTAATCTCAATTGCATTCCTGTCAGTTAATATATACATGTACATTTGTTCTATGTCTTCTACAAACATGCATTTGCTTATTACACATTAATGTAATGAAATCATTGAAGTAACTGTTTTGTTACTTTATGAATATTATCTAATTATAGACAGGGATCAAAATGGACACGAGAGCCTTTGCTGTTACTTTTGTGTGAACATTTACTCTTTCGCTGCAAGTGTCACGTCTGTCAACATATACAAACAGCTTGGATCCAGATGAGACGCCGAGTCACTCGGTTTCTAATCAAGATCCAACTATCTGTTACCCTTACCATTTTATGAAACATAAAAACGAAAAACTGAAAACTGGAGCAGACGACAAATGAAATGTTGGCAGCGAAAGAGTTAACGTAATATATACAGACAATGGGGAGATAACGTCAGACGTACTGCCAAATGTTCTTTCAATCTGATTCAAGTTTTAGAGTGTGCGGATATTCAATGTCTTTATAAAAAGCTGATCAAACTATCAAAACAGTTTGGATCCTGGTGAATTCTGATGGATCTCATCTGTATCCAAACTGTTTGCATATGATATAACAGACCCGTTTTATGGCACTATAGGGGTTACACAAATTTATGCATCGTCATCCTCTCCACTAACGTTTTCAAGGTCTGCTTTGAGTATATGTAATGCTTACCATTGTTGAAAATAAGAATTATGCACCGGTGTTATTCACTCTCTTAACCCCTCGCTTGCTGAATTTTAAAATACATTTCTCCTTCTTTACCCATGTCCTGTTGTATAATTACATATATCTTCACTGTGTATAAGTATATCGCTGTGCAATCACTGCTCTGGAGTGCACTGATTGCACAATAATTTGTAAATGGTGCAGACCCTGATGAGACAGCTCCTGTAGGAGCTGTCTCATCTGGGTCTTCACTATTTACAGGTACGTATATTGACGTGAATAGCAAGCCAAGGGTTAAGTTGAAACAGAAATCAGTGTCTCCCTGTTTGCAATGCTTTTGATGTCTTCTAACGGCTTTGAAGAATGCGAAATTATAGATAATATTTGTTTTAATAATTTACAAGCCATCTCCTGTACAGCTGTAGTGACAAATCTAGTCTTTTAAACATCTGCATTTGCTTGTCACATACAGATATCATTGAGGCATTCAAACAGTTAGTTACCATTATGCGTTTTCAATATTAAATAGAATGGAGAAAAGGTTTCATTTTATGAAAATGCGATGACCATGTACTTTAAACTGTGATGACCAAAAAGGCATACAATCATGAACAATAGGAATCAATCCAATTTACATCGATGGTTTGATTGTGTCTTACCTGAATATTCATAGAATAAAGGCTTAACCCTTTACCCAATAGCCTGTTTCTAGTTTTGAAGACATATGACCACTTAAAGCAGGTTGAAAGTAAAGCAGAATGCGCCTTAAGGCGCATTCTGCTTTACTTTCAGCCTGCTTTAAGCTACCACCAACTAGGATATAGAAAATATTTATTATGCAATATGTTCATGACTGTATGAATTTGAACTATTTTCTTCAGCGGAGGAATAAATCAAACACGCTAAAAGCCGCTTCTATCAGGTAAAGGCTTAACAGCGTGTAAAACACCTGTGGTGTGTATTATAGTGATAATAAACTTGTTGTATGTGTACTGATATAAAAGCAGGTCTACATTGATCCATGACATGGCAAAAATGTTCAATAGTAAAGACAACAAAATAACATCACCATTGGTAATATAATTCTATTATTACATAGTGTTTTGGTATCAAGATTAGCTCCTACAATCCATTACGATTTCAGCTACCATAATATTAACTAAATAGGATTAACCAGTGAGACCTTTGAAACTATTTCCTACATGTAAAATGTAAAATCAACGATTCTCCTTGTCTTTCATTTCGACTAAATTAAACCAATTAACAAAGTGTAAAGCACATTTGGTGTATGTTCTAGTACAACAGAATATGATGTAAATAGATATAAACATGTTTGGTTCACAGTGTGACATGTGTATTGATATAAAGGATGTCTACATGGACACGTTTTGGATAGAAGACCCCCGAAGTATATCACTAATGGCGATCATTCAATTATTACACAGAATATTATTATCTCCCTTTATCTATTAACACATTCCGCTTAACATAAATGTCAACTAAATTTGGATTTTCCAGCAAGCCCTGAGAGTGGGTTTCCTAGAGTTCGATAGTAGAAGAGAAAATAAAAATCACAAATTTCCTTTTTATTTCATTTCGACCAATAGGAATCGATTAACCCTTTATTCCATAAATAAACCAATCTATTCCTTTGTAAACCCAGTAGACCAAGATCTGGGTCCATGCTTATAAAGCTTTTAGTTGAGTCTGAGTTTCGTTCGCAGGCTTTTGATTGGTCAGATTTGAGTTCCAAAGGCTCAAATCTGACCAATCAAAAGCTTGAGAACGATCTCAGACTCAACTAAAAGCTTTATAAGCATGGACCCAGACGGCCTCTGTTGGAGCTGTCTGATCAGGGTCTGACCTGTTTGCTTATGATATAATAACAGTTTCTGTCATGGCTAAACATTAATGTAGGCCTACCTATGTGCTATGATTATAACAATTAATCTAATTAATTTGCATGACGTCATTATTTCTGACTTGAATATTCATCGACTAAAGGGTTAAAATGTTAACCCTTTACACCGCTGTGAAAAAAATGAATTTTGCTCAAATTCTGATCAATTTTAAATATGCTCAATCCGTCCAACTTTTGAGACGATATTGACCAAATATTAATCCAGAACTACGCTTAACTGTGCGCACTAAAATTCTAAAATCGTCATTTCTCCACCAACCCTATGTTGTGACCACTCTTTAGAATCGCACCCAAGAGACGATTCTAAAGATTCTAAAGAGTGGTCACAACATACGGTTTGGGGGAGAAATAAAGTAGTTATTCTTAAAAATGTTTTAATTTACGCATCTTATCTGGAGATCTGAATTATAGCCTATTCCCTTCTATGACCAAACCTCTTTAGATAAATCTACTGATAATGTGGATTTACTAGAACAAAGAAATTTTCGTAATTGTATAGTTCTGAAACCAATGCTGTATTTATCACAATGGTTTCAAAATTGACATTTATAGAGCCGTCGAAAGGCGGCAGTAGACGAGAATGGGTTAACGACCATTGGTCCTACCGAGATGCCGACCAACGTCTTTTGCAAAGTCGAGTCAGGTCGCGAATAGCGAGATAAGGGTTGATTAATACTTTCTGTTTGTGTCTTCAAATAAATATTCACTGCAATTTGTGAATTGATACAAAATTGGATGTGCCTGATGCATAGAGAAAATTCGGGGCTGAGGTGGTCACGAATATTCGATCCTCCTCTGCAAGTTTGAGGATCGAACCCGCCGATATTGTGACAACAGCCTTTTCTCCCTCCGCCTCGCATGAGGACTTGGAAGATTGTAAGAGTATTTCATAATTGGCCGAGGACCGCGATGTTTTGCACGCGCGCACATGAAACGTTGCGTCTGAGATTCCAGAAATGACACCAAAGGCCACCTGAAAAGACATGTAGTAGAATCCCGCCTCTGCCACCACGAAGAAACCATCAATATATTTGAGTCCTGCTACTTCGTATGAAACTGTATTCCAAATTATACGTGTATCTCTTCCATTTTCTAAAAGGGAAAGCAAAACAGAGTGGGGTCAAGAGATACGCTATGGTAGGAGCATCTAACCCTTTCCATGTTTAACCCTTCTCTTGCTGCATTTTAAAACACATATCTCCTTCTTTACCCATGCCCTATTGTATACTTACATATATCGTCACTGTGTACAAGTATTTCGCTGTGTAATGACTGCTGTGGAGTGCACTGGTTGCACAATCAATTTGTAAATAGTGCAGACCCTAATGAGACAGCTCCTGCAGGAGCTGTCTCATCAGGGTCTGCACTATTTACAAGTTGATTGTGCAACCAGTGCACTCCAAAGCAGTGATTGCACAGCGAAAGACTTGTACACAGTGAAGATATATGTAAATATACAACAGGGCATGGGTAAAGAAGGAGTAATGCATTTTAAAATTCAGCAAGCGAAGGGTTAACCATTTGCTCCAAGAATATAAATGTACGAAACATTTGCACCCGTATACATTAGATACATTTTTATGATGGCGTATGAATACATGCATTTGGATCATGGCAGAACCTGCAGAATCGAATGTATATAAATGCAAAGAGGACAGACGCTGATCAGATGTTCCCCAAAGAATCAGCCTAACTTGGTCTACTCTGTTTTCAGAGGCGTCAAAGAGCGGAGTAATAGGTTAAACAGCGAATACTGAGGCCAGTCGAAGCGTTCCAAAACGCAGTCGTCCGTTTGATAGTGTTTTACCTACATGCGATTACAATCCATTGCTAGCAATAAACCGTGCTAAAGGTGCTATAGGTGTAGCTTTAGTTAAACACGTGCTTACATATAATATTATCTGGGCACATGTAATATTACTTTACTCTGCCTAATATTGCCAAATATGTTATTGCACGCACGACTATGTCGTTAAATAGTACATGTATATGTCATTTACTAGTTGTTAATTTACCGTGTTTTCTCTTAATCCTTTACTCCATAAATACGTTTTCTACGCCTTTGCAAAAAATGTAGACCCAGATCAGACGGCACCTTTAGGAGTAGTCTGATCAGGGTCTGCTCTGTTTATTTATGATATAATATAGATATTATTCTACAGATTCTGGCATGGTCAAAATCGAAGCCTCCATGTCCTATTACATGTATAACAAATTAATCTAATTTGTTATACAAACATACACTCCGTACGAAGTACGCTGTACTTGTTGCGTGTTACAATATGAGATGATATCAGCCATGCAAATAGTAGCGATTGGCGTGAATTAGGACTTACCATAATTTTGGTTGTATGTTCAAAACTCACAAATTAGCTTAACCCCTTCCCTTTTTCATATCTATTCATGGTGTTTTCTCCCCATGAATATTCATGCACAGGAGTATTTGTTTCATTGTATTGAAAACAGTATAATCGGATCCCATAAGCAAACAGAGCAGACCCTGATCAGACGGCTCCTACAGGAGCCGTCTGATCAGGGTCTTCTCTGTTTGCAAATGTGTTTAAAATGCATTTATATGAAAGAAAGGTTAGGGATAAACAGCTTCCCAACACCAATACATCTGTATCAGCTAAAGGGTTAAGTAATGATTCCATTGCATGGGCCATTAGAATAGTTCACCACTTTAACCCATTTGCTCACACGATCCCATATATGGGACGTAGGCAAACAGTGTAGACTCTGATCAGACGCCGCATAATGCGGCGTCTGATCAGAGTCTACACTGTTTGCTGATAGGAAATTCAATATAAAACAAAACAAAAATGAATATGTAGACCAGATATCCCTTAGATAAAACATGGACTAATCCTATATATAAGCATGGACGAATCCATTGGGAGCAAATGGGTTAACGCTTCTTATACTACGCGCGTTCTGGCTAGCGTTCACAAACAGTTTGGATCCGAGGAACTCGGTGTCTCACGAGAACCCAAGTTGTTTGACAATCGGTCAATAGTTTCTCTAACGTTGAATCGATTCGGAAGTAGTTCAACCTGCACTAAATGACAATTAGAGGAGACATAACAGTAACACCTCTCTATAACGGCCACTAAATTACATCAAGTATTTTGTGTTAAAGGCAGGTGGCTGCTTAAAGCAAGGTGAAAGTAAACAGAACGCTCCTATAGGAGCGTTCTGATTTACTTTCACCTTGTTTTAAGCAGCCACCTGCCCTAAATACCAACTAATTAACACAATTTAGTGGCAGTTATGGAGAGGTTGTACTGTATTTCTTTCACAGCTAGGTAAGATGTATGATGTATGGCATACAAAACAAAACCAGGATTGAAACATAGTGGCATTGCCTATTGGCCGTCCCTCCTAGCATCGTTGCATATACAGTTGTTTCAGTCCTATATTTGATTGCGACGCATTTCGAAGCCTTTGCAAACAGAGTAAGCCCTTGCCGGAAGACTCACACGGCAGCTGCATGATAAGGTTCTTCTCTGTTTGCTTAACCTTTAGCCTACTATGGGCGGATGAGTGAATACCTATGCAAACAGTTTGGATCCAGATGAGACGCAGAGTAACTCGGCGTCTCATTAGGATCCAAACTGTTTGTCACATTGATTGCATTTTGGTAGACAAATCGATTATAGCTTGAAATTCGAAAATGTAGTAACTGTAAGAAATTGTAAAAATAATTTGCTCAGCAGGCTAATGGTTAAATGAAAATATACATCTGATTCTACAGTGTCTGCCAAAGTGAAAAGTTCAGCTAATCAGAGCTCAGTCTTCATTATAATTTGCATTATATTGAATATAGTATAGTATTTCAACACGCCTTTAACTTCGCCCTCAGCTTCAGTTTTCACATTCGATTTATTTACAAATCCAGTAAATTTCGCTGAAATGACCATTCACAACAAGTATAATTATGAACTTTTAAAATAGATGGTAGCGCATTATATGTAAAGTACCTAGTTATAGTCTACTTTCAGTCCGAATGACCGCTCAGTCGACTGTACATTTATTATATGGGAACTTATATCAGCTACAATCTGCATTACAGAAGACAGATTCTGCACATTCAGTAGGTATGGGGTTAAGAAGAGCCCGCACATAATTTGGTATATCATTACAATACAAACTGTCTGACAACTAGTACGTGTTGTAGAAATGAATTCAAACAATAATGCTTATTTTGAACCGAGGTTCCGATTTACGAAAGCTTATCGTAAAATTCCTAGCTTACAACTGTCATTCACATAGACGATATTATCACGCATTCCTGCATGCAACAGGTTAGGTACATGTACAACAAATATTGTCGGTAATTCTAACATACTCGTAAGATGATCAAGACTGGAAGTTGTGATCGTCGGATGTTAGAACTAAGGGAATTTCTTTAACCCTTCGCTTGCTATTCACGTCAATATACCTACCTGTAAATAGTGAAGACCTAGATGAGACAGCTCCTGCAGGAGCTGTCTCATCAGGGTCTGCACTATTTACAAGTTGATTGTGCAACCAGTGCACTCCACAGCAATAATTGCACAGCGAAATACTTGTACACAGTGAAGATATATGCAATTATACAACAGGGCATGGGTAAAGAAGGAGAAATGTATTTTAAAATTCAGCAAGCTAAGGGTTATACTGATTTAGACTATCTAGGAAGTATCTCCTTAAATAGGCAATGTCTGTTGATCAATCCCTTTCTGAGAATGAATAAAGTAGTGTTTAAAATAATATAAGTATATGCATTTCCGTACCGTGTCGAGTCCGTAGGGATATCCCTGCCACCCTCGCTGCCGGTTTTAGAGGAAGGCCTGCATTACATCCGGGAAAGCTGGGAAACGTATACCCTGAAACAAAAACAAACCCAATTATCTGATATAAATTACAGAACATATACGAGACGACATTTCAAACATCTAAACATCTAATCAAATAAATGTATAGTAAAACCTCTCTAATGCGACCACTTAATGAATCGACATGGGGGTCTATATAAGCAGGTGGTTGCCTAATGCAGGGGGAAAATGCAGAAAGCTCCTCTAAGAGCGTTCTGCATTACTTTACTTTGTCCTGCATAAAGCTACCACCTGCATCTAGCACACAGAATGCGGGGTTTAACTGTTACGTTTCGCGATAACTAGAGAACTCCTTAACGATAATACAGAAATCACCAACTACTGCTCATTAAAATTCTACCCGTGAATATTCATGTAAGATATAATAGATGAATAGATAATAAGTAGCTGAATTCTATAATGGTTCATAAACGCAAAATATTTAGCAATTGCAATAACCTCTAGAAGCAGGTCTGTAGTATTCTATCAGTGAGCAGCGCTGACCCTGAGCAATACTCGTACAATAGTCGTAAGATTTGCGTCTATTTTTGTGAAGTATTTAACCCATCCCCCCCATTGACACTTTTTAACGAATCTGTAAATGTCCATTTTTAAACCATTCTTATACATAGAGCAATTTCTCCATAGGAGAAAATGCTGTATTTATCACATTTGTTTCAAAACAATATAATCTTAAAAACGTTTTTGTCTCTAATAAATGTTCCTTTTCAATAGATTCATTCAAAGAGGTTGGATCTAAAAGTAGTCTGGGAGAGAATATGTTAACCCTTTCCTTCTATAAACACCCTTTCATGCATCTGCAAACCGAGAAGATCCCAATCAAACGGATACTATAGGAGCCAACTGATCAGGGTCTGCTCTGTTTACTAATTGAATTTGACACATGTTTCTTTACTCCTTATTAATAGCACTTCTAAATTATATCGAGTTGTTTGTGTTAAAGGCAGGTAGTTACTTAAAGCAAGGTGAAAGTAAAACAGAACGCTCACCTTACTTTAATCAGCCACCTGCCTTAAATACAAACTAATTAACATAATTTAGTGGCCGTTATAGAGAGGTTTTTACTTATTTCCCTATTGACTGTTCATGTATGAAATAATGATATCATGAATATTTATTCGCTGATTTGTTTTATAGTTGCAAATGTAAATACGGTGTTTCGGTACCAGTAGCAACTGTATAGTCAGAGATCTATTATAACGTCATAAGCTCATAGTGCAGACCCTGGTCAGACGGCTCATATATACGTACTTTTGCGTGTCTCCTTTTTCATTTTGTCTCCTGCAATCTGTTAAAATGGAAGAAGAAATGTTTCTATATTTTTAAATACAGTAAACCCATCTAAAGCGACCATCAAAATGATGTCTGGATCTTAACCCATTTCCTCCCACAATCCTATATATGGGATGTAGGCAAACAGTGTAGACTCTGATCAGACGTCGAATTATGACGCAGAGTCTACACTGTTTGCTGATAGGAATTTCAATATAAAACACAAAACGAAATTGAAAATTTAGGCCATGCACCCCTTAGATAAAAATGGACTTATCCAATATATAAACATGGACGAATCCACTGGGAGCAAATGGGTTAAAGAAATATAGCATATTAAAACAGGACGTTATGCAAGATGCTTCTGTAATAGCTATATGCATTACTTTCGTCCGGTCTTAACCCATTCCCTTATATTGATACCTTTTGGCGCCTCTGTAAAGGAAACAATTGTTGTAAATAAGGCATTTTGCTCCATAGGAACAAATGCTCTATTTATCACAATGGTTTAAAAACTACACAGTTCTAAAAAAAAATCATTTTCTCTAGTAAATACTCATTTTCAGTAGATTTATTTAGTGATAGATATATTTATTTGGGCAAGGAGTGCATACATAGTCATTTAAAAAACATTTGTACTACATAACAAACATTATGATTACGTGTGAATAAATAAACTATAGCATGCAAACCCACACCGAGGATAACACAACAAAGATCTAACCAGTATTTCCATTGTGGTCATCTGTGCTGGTGACATGACATATAGAGGCACATGTATTCACTTATAACTGATGTTTGTATATTGCAGTAAATTCTGTCACTAACACGTAATTGTATATTTATATAAATTTAAAGAGGAAGTCCCTACAGTGAACACATAATTTCAATAAAATGAAAAAACTCGATAATTGTTATGTCCAATCAATAATATTATGAGGATTGTCAATTTGGACTTATATCAAAAAATGCCCCTGTGATACAAAATATACCGTTTTCATCGGTACTAATATTTTTTGTTCTACTAAAAAATATTATCGACATTGATCGAACAGTTTTCGATTGGTTTTCTTGCGATATACATGTACTTCGTTTCAGGATATGATCAAGTAATATATGTAATAGTTAGGCATTTTTAAAACGCGTTGCAAGTAGAGACTATCAATTTAAGATCCATTTATACTATATGAAATATAACTATTTATTAATACTAAACTAATATTTTCTTAATATACGTATATTATTCATATATTAGTATCACAGATTGAAAGAGTATATAAAACCTATCACAGAACTTTAAAAAACGTTATGTAATTATAGTACCGAGCAGTTGTTTTTATAACATTCTAACAACTTATTATAAAATAAACTTGTAAACTGATAATTAAGATAATCGTTTAAAAGCTTATAATTGGTCTTCCTGTTAGGTCTTTACAGCTGTTTAGGAATGGAATATCTTGAAAAAAACTTCAGCGGCATAAATATTGCCATAATTTACAAAACAAATAATGGTATTAAATCTCTGCCATATTAAATTCAACGTTTGGAGATGTTTTAGTACAGGGAAATAGATCCATGAAGGGTTGCTTGTTATTATACTAGCAGACAGGCGTGCAATGGAAATGACTTAAACAAAAGGCAGCTCTACTATTTCATTCAATATACTTTATTGTTGTGTCTTTTTGTTAGTGAATTCTGAGGAGATGCTTGTTAAATATACTGCAATGAGCTGGAACATTGGTCTGTCTGTATATTTTGTTTTTAAGACTATAATAATGTTTGAAAAGAATAAGTGAACGTGGAGTAGAAGAAACAATTATTGAAAATTTTCAAGAAACTTTTATAGGAAATCACTATTAAAATGTACATGGAATGCAAAACAACCACAACAGCACTGGAAATATGTATTTGGATGACCACCGGAAAATGTCTGAAGCACGTTTGGAGTACTATGAATAAATTATTGCGCGTAAGAATTAATTTTGAAGGGCGTATATTTATATTGATATGAAGATAACAAATAACTTTAAAGCATATATAATTTAGTTTTTTGCTTGTGCAGATTCTGTAATTACTTAAAGGAGCGGTGTTTATCTAGCCTAGATCAACGCATTGTGTGCATCATCATAGTGACATCACTAACCGGCTCTATTTTTAAAAACAATATAAAGTTAGTAACCTCAACCTACTTCCACGACCCAAATTACCAGATGATAGAGCCGTAGCAATAGCATGCAGTAAGTAGCTTTATATCACAGAGAGCCAACAACCCAGAGCCTCGGTGCTGTGCTCGAGGATAGTAATTAATAATATTAATGCCATTACTTTAATGTACATGTATTATACAAACTTTCTTCTTTATTTCATATGATATTGCCTGTTGATTATGGTGGTTTCGTCAAACTACCGGTTCGTCAAACTGGACTTTATGATCAAATGCGGTATTAAAATTGATAGCAAATTGGTAATAAAACGTTTGGTAATGGTTTCACCAAACTGGTAATAATGCTTACCAATTATAACCATGAAGCAATAAGAACAATAATTGGTTTGGAACTGGTATAGATGGTGGCACCAGTTTGTTGGTATTTTAATAATTATTATTTATTAATTAAATAATCATTGAAATCTTAAATGATGAAGCAAAGACCTATGATAACATGTTATCAAAGATCTTTGGATGAAGATGATGAAGACATAATTATTGTTGTTGTTATTTGAAGTGATGATGATGATGATGTCTAAAACCTGAGCTGTTGAAAAGGCTATTTAACCCTTTAAACTCTAGTAACGCTTATATGTACAACTTATTAGGTTTGCCCGAGCCTGTTCTTTGCTTGAAGATTTTAACAGACGTAATTTAGTTATAACTGATAAACTTCTTAAGCAAGGTTACAGATATCACAAACTTCGGAAAACCTTTTCTAAATTTTATTATCGAAATTTACCTCTCATTTGTAAATATAATTGCAATCTACGGACGTTACTGCGACAAGGCATTTCTCAACCAGAATTTTATGGGGATGTTATCTACAAACTTAGGAAAATTCGGGGTCATATCCATTTTCATGATTTGTTTATAAAACGCATTAAAACATTTAAAAAGAAAGGTTATGATCCTATTATATTGCAACACACTGCATGTTTGGTTATCGACCCTTTTACAGTCGGTAGCTACGCTTCCCTCTTTGCTTGCGCGATGACAGGCCGAGGGTAGTACTCTATGATGGTATACTCTTAAACTTGGATACAGGAGGAGCTTACCAGACTCATGTATTATTTTTTTTCCCTGTCGTGCCCTTAACGGCTTACCTGCAGGTGCTCTGACTTCAGCAAAGTCATTGAGTACATATTTGACGGATTGTCACAGTTATTATGCTATGTTTTACATGTTGTCCTGTGTTCACCGTCATCTATGTTGTGGGTAAGTCCAGCGGGGATACCTTTATTTACAATATTTGTAAAGCTAGGGTGACTTTGAGAGAAGTGCGAGGTTAGGACGTCCGTAAACCGGTTTAAACCCCCAGTGGTGTTTTTGCTACTGACCGTGCCAAGGCGGTACTCTCTTTGTCACCCTTCCTTTTGTTTGCCTTGCGTCTTTGTGCTTGTGGTTTGTTCATGTTGTGGAACGTTTGTCCCTGGTTCTTGTGTCTCTTTTGGTGTTTTCTGTGTTCATTTCGTGTGTGTCTGTGTGCGTTTGGGTGTGTGGTTGTGTGTGTGTGTGTGTCATGCTGTCTATCGGTGTTTTTGTGGTGGTTGCGTCTTGCATGTGGCTTTGCCTGCTTGACTTTACTACTTTTCCATTTACAATAAGTATACCTATTACTCAGGGAGCCAATAGTGCCTACCGTGCACCCCCTAGACTTTTTTCATGGGTACCAAAATGTTCAGAAAAGTGTCCTGAATCAGAATCGCGAATGTACTCAAACTTAAATTCTTTTAGGCTATGTGTATTTTAACCGTTTCCATGGCAACCCCCCAGTTTTCGTAATGATGACCCATACCTACAAATTCGCCCATATCACAGCCAGTTTTAGACATAACATTTATTTATTCATCACCAAAAGGTACATTTATTATTGCAAGCTATAACAGAATGAATAATGGCAACTTGTCAAGCTGTGTAACATTAAAGGGTAACCTGTTCCACAATGAGTAGCCTAACAAAAAGAAGGTTTTAGGTCCAAAACGTTTGACCTTTGGTATGGCAAAGTCATCAATTTTGATTAACCTATTCTTATAAAACTATGAGTGAATAGAATCCTGAGGCATAAAGTGTTCTCCCATGTATTCAGGTGATAAACGATGCTTAATCAAAAATATGACATAGAATAATCTGTTCTACACGTTCATCGACTGGAAGCTAAGTGAATGAAAATGTTCTCGGCCAATATGTGACTTTACAGGTTCTATAACAGGGCCATTACATGAGATATCTAAACTAGAATCTGACCGTGTCTTCTATTTAGAACCAAATGATATGGATTCAGTTTTACCTAAATGAAGAGACAACTTATTGTCGATCAACCATTGACTTACAAGATAAAGATTCTCGTTCAATGCTTTTTCTAAATCACTCTTTTAGACGCGACACAAGAATACCAGAGTCATCTGCATACAACAAGAACTTATATTTGACCACTGCAGGCGTACCATTGACATAAATTATATATATATATTCAAGAGGGTCGGGTAAGGAGCCTTATGATATAGATGCAGAAGATGAATGTGTTCCTGAAATATCCACAAACTGATATCGGTTGGAGATATGTGATTGAAACCAACGTAAAATATCACCGCATATGCCAGATGCACCCAGGTTCATCATGAGAGTGAAATGGTCGACTGTGTCAAATGCTTTTTGAAGATCTAAAATAACCATACCAATCACATGACCTTTGTCCATTTCCATTCTTATTTAATTTTTTCAGATGATTTAGAAATGTATCAGTAGACAAAACACTCCTAAATCTAGACTGAAATTCATATAACAGTTTATTGTCCTTCAGGTATGACTCTTCTTGATAATAAATTACTCTTTCAAATATATATTTTAGACACTACACTTCAAAAAAAACCTGGACGGTGGATACTCACTGAGGTATTGTCATTTTTCTTAAAAAACAAAAGACTGGGTCTGAAACTAGCATATGAGGGAATGGGTTAAGCAACAACCTGCTTGTAAAGACACCTACATGTATGCATAAAGTAGGTTTACTGTATGAATATCAAAACAAGCACACCGCGGACATATTCTCTGGAAAATACATATTTATTGTACCACTATAAATGCAACGAATGTAAAAATGGCAGTCTTATAAATAACAAGAGCTGTCGTCACAGGACAGCACGCTCGACTAGTCTCAGAATTGTTAGTGTAAAATGATTGATAGTGGTCTAAGATGGTGTCCAATGATACTAGAAGCAAGTAATCAAAGTGTCAGTAAAATATATTTTAAATTAATACTATTCAAGATGTAGGATCTCTTTGAAATATTTAATGAAAATAAGACCTAAGTTAAAAAGGGCAATACTTTCTGTTAAAATGCTTGACAGAGTGATGTACTCTTTCCGACAGCTGCAGCTTGTGATGATGAACAAGTGGTCCAAGTTTCAAAGCTTTATCGCAAAGGGTTATGTAAATAAGTGGACTTTAACAAAAACCTTAACCAACAATTCTAAGTAAAAAGGGGGCCATATTCTGTCAAAATGCTTAACAGAGTTATATACTCTTGCCTACAGATGAAGCTTGTGTGGTGAACAAGTGTTCATTCCAGGTTTGAAAGCTTGGTTAAAGGCAAAAAATGTACTTTAACAAAAACCTTAACCAATGTGTGACGCGGACGCGGACGCCGACGCCGGGGCGAGTAGAGTAGCTCCAGTATTCTTCGAATAGTCGAGCTAAAAAGGATATAATTTATTTAATGGATAATTTCTAACTGCATTCACTGCTTTATATATACATATATATATATCAAATTTTAAGGTTATATGGTCAATATGAAACAGTAACTATGTGTTTGGTCAATATGAAACAGTACCTATGTGTTTATAAAAACCTTTACTCCATGAACATTCATGTAAGATATAATGACAAAGTTTAAAGTCCGACCGGAACGCTTGGATTATAACAAAGATAAAACAGTATGTAATGGCCAAGTGACGTAATGTTCTAAATAATTACCTTGGCAACCATTTCTTGCATCACTCTGCTGAATGGCCCACAGCAGCGAGACGACGTCGGGTCATTATGCGGCAACACTGTCAGACCTTCACTGCAATTAAGATCTCTGCACGCCGCACACGTATTTGTCTCCCTCGGCTCAAGTGCTTCTTTTCTCAGATTGTTCCAGACACGTGTAGCATATACCAGGTAAACCAAGAGGACAACTATAACAAACGACTCCAGGTATACATAACAGCGCCGTCTCTCCTGTGCACCACACTCTTTTGCGATTGTTTGCGAATCAGCATCCACTTTGTTGTGTTCGTCCGTTGTTCTGACGGATTCTAAGGCTGCGTCTAGCATAAGTTTGGTCTTTAAAGCTCCCTGCCGCCCCTGTGATTAAAATTAGTGAAATTCCAGATCGTTTGTTTACAGATTCGGTTTACCGCATGTGGGAAAATTGAGCCCATTTCAACAATAAACTCATTCGCTGTCGTTGTCGCATCTGTGATTACCTATGCAAACAGATTTGATCCAGATGAGACGCCGACTAACTTGGCGTCTCATCAGGATCCAACTGTTTGTTACTGCTACTGATGAAAAGAGAAGAAAAATAAGGGACAAAATAAGACAGAGAAAGAGATTATTGTCTGAATTTTCAGAAGTTTTATAGATATTCAACACAATATTTTAACCACCAAACTGAAAGAAATACACATAAAACATGTCCATGTATATCCACTTTGACATTTCTCGTGATGAAAAAATGCTTGTTCAAACTCTGCTTTAATGAGTTTGGTTTAACTTCCGACTAGTTAAAGCCTAGGGGAAACTACTATTCGAGTAGTAACCATTCCCTCATATTGACGCCTGTTAGACTCTTTTGAGGTGGGTGGGTGGCTTTGGATGGATGGGTTTTGGGTGGGTTTGGGCTTAGGGTGGGTAGGTAGGTAGGTGGGTAAGTGGATAGGTGGGTAGGTAGGTAGGTAGGTAGGTAGGTAGGTAGGTAGGTAGGTAGGTAGGTAGGTGGGTAGGTAGGTAGATAGGTAGGTAGGTAGGTAGATAGATAATACATACATACATAATTACATAATTACATTACATACATACATACATTACATACATTAATACATACATACATACATGCATACATGCATACATGCATACATGCATACATGCATACATGCATACATGCATACATGCATGCATGCATACATGCATACATGCATGCAATACATGCATACATGCATACATGCACGCATGTACACATGCACGCATGCACGCATGCACACATGCACGCAGGCACACATGCACGCATGCACGCATGCACGCATGCACACATGCACGCATGCACACATGCACGCATGCACGCATGCACACATGCACGCATGCACACATGCACGCATGCACGCAAGCACACATGCACACATGCATACATGCACACATGCACACATGCATACATGCACGCATGCACGCATGCACGCATGCATACATGCATACATGCATACATGCACACATGCACACATGGATACATGCACACATGCATACATGCATGCATGCACACATGCATACATGCATACATGCATACATGCATGCATACATGCACGCATGCACGCATGCACGCATGCACGCATGCACACATGCACGCATGCACACATGCACGCATGCACACATGCACGCATGTACGCATGCATACATGCACGCATGCACGCATGCACACATACACGCATGCACGCATGCACACATGCACGCATGCACACATGCACGCAAGCACACATGCACACATGCACACATGCATACATGCACACATGCACACATGCACACATGCACACATGCACACATGCATACATGCACACATGTACACATGCATACATGCACACATGCACGCATGCATACATGCATACATGCATGCATACATGCATACATGCATACATGCACACATGCACACATGCACACATGCACACATGGATACATGCACACATGCACACATGCACACATGCATACATGCATACATGCATACATGCATACATGCATACATGTATGCATACATGCACGCATGCACGCATGTACGCATGCACGCATGCACGCATGCATACATGCACGCATGCACACATGCACACATGCACGCATGCACACATGTACGCATGTACACATGCACGCATGCACACATGCACGCATGTATACATGCACACATGTATACATGCACACATGCATACATGCACACATGCTCACATGCATACATGCACACATGCATACATGCATACATGCATGCATACATACATGCACATATGCATACATGCATACATGCATGCATGCATGCATGGATAGATAGATAGATAGATAGATAGATAGATAGATAGATAGATAGATAGATAGATAGATAGATAGATAGATAGATAGATAGATAGATAGATAGATAGATAGATAGATAGATAGATAGATAGTAGAGATAGATAGATAGATAGATAGATAGATAGATAGATAGATAGATAGATAGATAGATAGATAGATAGATAGATAGATAGATAGATAGATAGATAGATAGATAGATAGATAGATAGACCCTCTCTTGTCTGACATCTGATCTAGTTTACATAGAACTGTCACCCTCTCCTGTCTGACCTCTGATCTAGTTTACATAGAGCTGCCACTCTGTCACTCTCTCTTGTCTGACCACTGATCTAGTTTACATAGAACTGCCACCCTCTCCTGTCTGACCTCTGATCTAGTTTACATAGAACTGCCACCCTCTCCTGTCTGACCTCTGATCTAGTTTACATAGAGCTGCCACTCTCTCAATCGCTATACCTTTATTTTCAAAATTAGTTGTACAGTGTTATGGTGCAAAAACCAAAACTTAGGTGTTATACAAATACAAAAATAAAAGGTACATATCAAAGTTAACCCTTTGCTCCATGGATATACATGCTAGAAATAATGACTGCATATATCTCTATACTAACACTTTTACCATGGCAGAAACTGTAGAAATTATTATTTAATAGGTATATGTTTTATATCAGCACACTGAATATATCCTGCCCCCTTACAGTATCCGTCTGGTCTGGGTCGACTTTGTTTAAAAATGGTCCAGAAGACTATAAACGGGTTATACGGTTGCATGTATTGCATGAATGAAGGTCATATCAGTGCTATGATTGATAACAACACCCTCGTGCAGTACATACTTGAGTTGCCAGCACCGCGTTTATATATATCAACGAGATTTGACGAGCATTAACTGTCACTTCAGATGTCGCATTTGTGATTACCTATGCAAACAGTTTGGAATCTGATGAGACGTGGAGTAACTCGGCGTCTCATCAGGATCAAAACCGTCTGTTACTGTTAGATCTACTATGTTTTGGAAACAAAAAGTGAAGAAAAATGAAAAGTGTAGCAGACGACACAAAGTTTGCAGACGACAACATCTGGTAGAGAAATAGTTAACTACTTGCAAATAGACACCAATAGATATAACCTGTGAACCAAAGAATAAACCAATTACAGGCAGGTATTCCCTCAAATTACATACCTCTCGTTATTAATAACTGAACGTGTGCCAAGTATCCGTCTTAACACTTATAAACAATTTGACCTATACGCGTATTGGAATGTCATCCAGGATGCATACAAAAGCAATCTAAACGACATTTCACATAACAATGAACAAAACTTGTGCATTTTTACCTAAATTTAGACATCGGAATTTGACGTTGCAAGTATTAAATAATGCATAATCAGATCACGAAACACATAAGCATGTTAAAACTTACTATTACCACGTGAAATTTAATGCTTTACTTGATTAATACTATTCATATAAATGATTGGCGGTTTTTAGATGTTTGTCTCGGCTGTAAAACTGTGGACGACATACAGTACGTGTCATTGGATACCTTAAATGTTTGGCAAAGACACAAATGAAGTACAGTAAAACTCTCTAAACCGGGCGTTCAATTCAGCATAAATGTCGGTATTTGAGACTTTCACCCTGCATTAAGCAGGCACCTGTCTAATGGTATCTAAATTCTTCTCTACTAGAATTCCAGTTTAGAGGACACACTGATCAGACAGCTGCTGTAGGGATCGTCTGATCTGGGTCTACTCTGTTGACAGCGTTTTAAGGAGAAACTGGTTGAATAGAGTGTGAACATGAATATATAGCCTTACATTTAAAGCACCAATTAAGTTTTATGTATGCAGTAAAATCCCTCTAGACTGGACCTCTAGTAGAGAATAATTCAAATATTTTTAGACAGATGATTGTTTAATGCATGGTGACAGTCGTGCAGAAAGTTCCTAGAGGAGCTTTCTGCGTGACGTTCACCCGGCTTTAAGCTGCCAGCTGTCTCCAAGACCAATAGTTATACTAAATTTAACTTTCGGTTAAGAGGGGTTTTACTGTAGTTCAGCACGGTTAGGTATTTCGTGAAAGTATACTCTTTACCCTTATTACTATCCTCCCTGACTCGCATTTGCAAATATGTTCCAGTTGAGTTAGTTTCTTTTGTTTCTAAAATGGCTACAATGTGACACTTTCTGTTTCATTATAACTATTTTGTCCATGAATATTCAGTAGGTTTTGAAAATTAGACGAAATATAGAACAGGGAAAGGGTTAACTTATTCGCTTAAACTTTACGATAATAAGTAAAGCACTGTGCAAATACTTCCGTTAACACCGAGCAGACGTGCCCCTGTAAAGTGCGGGGAAGTAACCCGTGACTTATCTAGAATGGGAAATATTTACGCATTCGCACTAGGTGAATGATAACGTGTTCATTTTATAGGTATGCTTACATGTATAGTTGTCATTTTTTCTTCATTCGCATTCAAGCGTTTACGAATTAAATAGATACAAAATATAGACAGTTTCTGAATTGGACTGATTTGCGGGCTGTGAAGAAATTGAGTAGTTTGCTGCTAATGTGGATTATTTTGTTCGACGATTTATTTATTTGGATTAATGGTGGGTATCTTGATTACGTAAGTACTGATGTTAGTACTTTGTACCATTATTTTTTCTAATGCTCACTTATTATGAGTTATATCAGCCAAAGGATCGTTTCCTTCAATAGTTGGTGGTCGCGGGTTCGATCCCAGACCGGGTTATACTAATGGCCTTAATCCTTCTATTCTGTGAAAGTAATGTCTGCTAAATTTGGATCGGGCACACTCTTGACTCATTCCGATCCATTCAAGCTTTTTTTTAACCCTTTCTCTGTTCTATAGTTAGCCCAAATTTCAATACCTACTAAATGTGGAAGGTGGAACATTGTAAACATTTAGAACGTAAAGAAGTAGATCTTTCAAATTCCACTAGCAAACAGAGTAGACCCTGATCAGACGGCTCCTCAGACATGTCCTAAGAGAACCGACGATTGCCCTGAATCGCAATTTCTACTGTGACATACAATGTATGTATACATCTATAATTATTAGTTGAGGAGTTCCCTATTGGTTTATATTTACGCATGCGCATTAGGTGTTATTTAGGATTTTAATGACTACGGACACCTTCCGCAATGTATAGAGTAGTGAATGGTGTTAAATTTCAGGTTAGTCGATACAAAAATAAACGCAATAGTGGAGGTCTATGGGTAATATTTAAAGTAGTCTCTGTGACGTATTACCGCGTCGATAAATAGTATATATTCACATTCCAGCACGTGCGGAATTACGGATGCTTCAAACACTCTGGATTGGACAGGTTCGTAGTTTTTGTGGAAATATTTTAGGGATTTTAATTACAGGAAAACATCAATACTCCGGGTTTTAAGTAATGAAAAATCAATGTCTTTTAGGCAGGTGGCTTCTTAATGCAGGGCGAAAATCATGCAGAAAGCTTCCAGAGCTTTTTGCATGACTTTCACCCTGCATTAAGCTGCCATCCGTCTTAACCCTTTATTCATGTAAAAAATAATGAATCATGAATTAGCTGAATTTTGATCGTGTATCTGTACACATGAAATGTTGATATTGGTAGAAACAGATAAGTCAGACCTATTGTAATTTCGAAAAAACATTGCAACAAACACTGCGATTTTATTATTATACATCACCTCCAGAAATAGATACAGGAACCTTGATCAAAAGGATCCTAAAAGAGTCATCTGTTTTGGGTCAACTCTATTTGTAGAGGCGTAGAAATGCATATTTATGGAGTAAATGGTTAAAGATCGACAATCCTACTTGTTTTAGTGTTCGAATTATAAACCTTGAAAATCATATAATCATAACTGTTACATGTAACTCTTAACCTTCTATGAAAATATAATGTGTGCTTAAATTTGGATCGCGTGCAATTATGACTACAGTCAAACCTCTCTATAACGACCACTGAATTACATCAAGTATTTTATGTTAAAGGTGGCTGCTTAAAGCAAGGTGAAAGTAAAACAACGCTCCTATAGGAGCGTTCTGTTTTACGTTCACCTTGCTTTAAGCAGCCACCTGCCCTAAGTAGCAACTCATAAACACAATTTAGTGGCCGTTATAGAGAGGTTTTACTATACTTCCGACTACGATAAAGTCTCTTGGAAACTATTGATGGAGTGTTATAACTGGGATCTTGATGAGACGCCGAGCTATATGGCGTATGATCTGGATCCAAGTTGTTTGTGCCACAGTGTGTATATCTATCATCACTTGTACGGCCTTGCTGCACAAGCACGCTTTTATGGCGACGTGGTAGAGTGCATGACTGCGAACCAGGCGACCCGGGTTCGATCTCCGGTCTGAGCGGGTATGTTTCTTTATAAGAACACCCGGTTACATTTGCAAATACGAGTGAGGCCTCATAAAGCGAGATAAGGTTTCATGCTTTGTACTTCTTCAGGATCAGCGCTATTCACATTTGCTTATTTAATCAGTTATCGCCGGTTAGATTAGTAAGATGGTTGTTTGTTTCAGCAGCCGGAGGTAAACTTGATCGATCTGACGTGGTATGCAGTAGAACCTGTCTTAAAATAAAGACCGAGTTATGGATCTGTAAGGCAGGTGGTAGTTAATATAGGCAAAATATAACGAGCTTTTTGCATTTCTTTTGCCCTGCATTAAACAACCACCTGCTTTTAACCCTTTCCCTCATATAAATGCCTTTCCACGCATTTGTAAACAGAGTAGACCCAGATCAGACGGCTCCTAGAGGAGCCGTCTGATCAGGGTCTACTCTGTTTGCGAATAGAATTTGATAGATTTGTTTCTTTGCTTTCTAAAATGTCTACAATGTTGAACCTTTTATATTTCTTTATAACTATTTTATTAATGAATATTCAGCAGGTATTAAAATTCGGAATAAATATATATAGAACAGGGAAAGGGTTAATACACCTATGTTCAAAACAGTTAATGGTCGCTTAGCATAGGTTCTACTGTACTTTGTTTTACAAAATCGTTTCTATGGGATAATATGGTTAATTTACGATTTGAGATGCAATGGATGAACCCATGATGATTGGTAACCGTTGATTGTGGATCTAGAAGAGATATCGAGTTCATATTGTTTAATAGTATTTTGAAGCGGACGACATGTTTTGTAGACGACACTATCCTAGTGTCAAAATGGGTTAACTTATTCAGTACAATGTTAACGCGGCAGTTTAAGATTAAAAAAAACAACAGCTGTCCATATATTTAACCCGTTGAGCATTAGCCTATACATTCCCCGTTTCCCCATTCTAGTTTCATTTAGAACTGTGACATAGTACAATATAGATATGACGATAGGGCCTACTGATGAGAGAGGCGAATCCAGGTTGTTTGGTAGCGATCTGCACATTTGTTTACCAATGTTGTCAAGAGTTCACCCGTAGTCGTCGTTACACGCCATACACTTACATGTATCTATTTATAGAACGACTAAATACGTCACATGTATCTATTTATAGAAATATCATATTATCCTAATATCTGCGTTCTGACCTCCTTTTGCCGACAGCAAGGATCCTGATGAATTGCAAAGTAACACAGCCACTCATCTGGATCCAAGCTGTTTGACTCTCAGCTAATATTTTCTAAAAACAAGAGATAATCAAACTTTCACTAGATCCAATTTGTCTATTTCTTCACTGTGGGGTAAGGTTTAATATTAAGGAAACAGAAACAACTACCGACACTTCCCCATCCCACAAATCAACAACGCATAGTCGCATATACTTCTTTTACTGCATGTAGAAACGGATGCGTGTTTATTTCCTTGTAACCCTTCTCATGCTAAGATCTACGTGACTGTCTTTTGCAAAATACTTAGATCCTGATAAGACGCCGAGTAACTCGGCGTCACACCGAGTTACTCGGCGTCTCATCAGGATCCAAGCTGCTGTTTGCTTCTTTGTTATTTTTTCTAACAAGATTAAACTAATCGTAAGAATGTAGAAATTGTGACAAATTTGGCAGACTTTATTTTTATTGGCAGGAGAAGGATAACTATTTCGCTGTCTAGGTTTGTATGCAAAGAGTTTGGGTCCAGATCAGACGTCGAGTAAGTACATGTATAAGCGTCACATCGGGATCCAAGCTGTTTGTTAATGTGGTGGTGTTTTTAAACAAAAGTGAAGACAATAAAAAGAAATGAAAATTGTAACTGACGGTAAAGTTTGCGACGACATAATTTTAATTCATGATGCGCCCTAGCGTAAAATGAAGATTGTGGTGAAATATTTCCTTGTCTGTACTACATGTATATGGTAAACTTTTGTGCCACTGTGGAAAATAATGTCTGCTCAAATATGGATCTGTTGCATTTTTGACAACTTCCGATTATGTCATGCTTTGACAAACTATTTATCGAGTGTCAAACAGCTTGGATCCTGAGGTGACCTCGAACTAATGCGTGTCTCGTCTAAAATCTAAATCCAAGCTTTTGAAGTCAGCTCGTTTATAGCGGGATAAGCGTTAACATTTTGAATGTTCAAAGTAGAATCGTCCACAGTATAACGATGGAGTTTGAAAGGTTATACAGTGCTCCCTCTCTACAACGACACCCTTTGGGATACGAAGATTGTATGTGTTGTTCAGAGGGAGTTGTTATAGGGAGGGAAAATCAAACATAATTAGCTTGTTTACAGATCCGCAGATCATGTGTATTTCGAGAACTAAAACCGTTATGCCTCAACCAAACCCTATGTTTTGACCACTCTTTAGAATCGTCACAAAGTGACGATTCTAAAGAGTGGTCACAACATAGGGATTGATAGAGGCATAAAGAAAATACAATGGAAAAAAGTTGTTTCTGGAGCCTTGTTGTTTCGGAAACAGTGACATGCGTTGTTGTAAGGAGGGAATCGTTATTGAGAGGGCCGTTGTAGGGAGGGAGCACTGTACAATCTACCAGAAGATTTTAGAACGAGAAATAGTGCAGTTCTTGATCAGACGGTTCCTATAAGAACATCTGTACTGGGTCTACCCTGTATGTAGAAGGCATTAAAGGTGTTTTACCTTAAAAAAGACACAATATAACACATCAGTGAATATTCAGGGAATGGGCGCTTAACCCACGTGTGCCCAGTGTCCTTTACAAAAACATAGACAAACAGTGTAGATCCAGATCATAGTGCTCCAGGGGTCTTCTGCACTGTTCTTTGAACCCATCAATGTACATGTGATAGCTTATTCCAGCAAATATCTTATTTGCTCCACATGAACAATGGATGGGTTCTAAAGTAAGATCTGGGTCCATGCTTATAAAGCTTTTAGTTGAGTCTTAGTTTTTTTCTCAAGCTTTTGATTGGTCAGATTTGAGTTCTCAAGATTTTCATTGGTCAGATTTGAGCCAAAGGCTCAAATCTGACCAATCACAAACTTGAGAACGAACTCAGACTCAACTAAAAGTTTTATAAGCATGGACCCTGGACGGGTTTTCCTTAGATAATATTGGAGTAAATGGATTGAAGTAGGTTGTCCAGCTTTAAAGCTGTTCACCCAAACCCTTACCTGTATATTAAGCAAGATATAAAACTGAAGTAAGGAACTGAAAGACATGTTGGCTCCTTATAACCGCGGTCCCCTCAAGAAGTTATTCACCTACTGATTTATATGTTTTAAATAACTGTTACCACATCATTATACCCCCGTCCCATGTCCTATATCTCCCTTTGTACAAGAACTCCCACTACCCCGCCATGTTTTCTTACGTGTCCTGTTCAATGTTATAATACATATACTACTCACCTCGTTATTCCGAGTTGTTTGATGTGTTTGTCCATATTCGATCGATATTCGATGTGAGTGTTCCTTTCTAACTCTTTTACAACCTTTTCCCATCTCTAGGATGTGAATAAAATCTACAATAGTTATCTAATTTTAGCAATGTAGGTGATTAATTGCTGTGTTTCCAGTGATAACGCGAAAACGAAACAAGACGTACAACTATTGGTGTAGTTAGGTACGAGTATGAACATATACCGCAAGCTAGCAGGACTCACATTGACAGATCCTAACCTAGCCCTTCAAAAATACAGATTTAAAAATATATATATTTACAGTTGTGACCTTAAACATATGTTGGCATAGCACCTGTCCTTTAAAAGGGGGCACATGCAAATGGTGTATAATTATCCAATTTAAGGAGCTATCTGATTATTGACCGCGATGGTAGTGATAGAAATTACTTCCCCGTCAGAATGAAAATAAAGTATTAGATAAGTATGATTCGGGCGAGTTCATCAAGATATACAAGTTAACACACGGGTTAAAGTATTTCATTCTTACATTGCCATATTATCCCTCTGAAATGGGGATATACATTAACATTAACCAACATTTTGCAGTGTTTTTCAAGATCAGAGGGAACATGCGGTATTGAGTCTACATAAATTAAAAACACCGCAATACGTTGCTACATAGCTGCGTGTCAACCCGTTCCCTCATAGACTATTTTTAGACCGAACCTCTTTGAATAAATCAACTGGAAAGGCGCATTTACTAAAGAGGGAACATTTTACAAAATCACTGTGATAAATAGTTTAAAAAATGACCTTTACAGGGAGTCAAAGAGCGTCACTATGAGGGAATAGGTTAAGAGGGTTCAATATGAGTGCATTGGTTAAGCTGAGTCAATATGAGTGCATTGGTTAAGATGAGTCAATATGAGTGCATTGGTTAAGATGAGTCAATATGAGGGAATGAGTTAAGAGGAGTCACTGTGAGGGAATGGGTTAAGATGAGTCAATATGAGGGAATGAGTTAAGAGGAGTCACTGTGAGGGAATGGGTTAAGATGAGTCAATATGAGGGAATGGTTTGAGATGAGTCAATATGAGGGAATGGGTTAACCTTAGAGACGCCTTTTAATGTAGACCTGCAAACAAAGAAGACCGAGATAAGACGACCTCTGTAGGAGCCGTCTGGGTCCATGCTTATAAAGCTTTTAGTTGAGTCTGAGTTTCGTTCTCAAGCTTTTGATTGGTCAGATTTGAGTTCTCAAGCTTTTGATTGGTCAGATTTGAGCATTAGGCTCAAATCTGACCAATCAAAAACTTGAGAACGAACTCAGACTCAACTAAACGTTTTATAAGCATGGACCCTGATCAGTGTCTGCCATGACTCTAGATCTAATTCTGCAAGTTTAGGTCATATTGCCAAAGAATCATTAGTATTTATGATATCATTAATTCTTACATGATTATTCACAGAGTAAAGAGTTAAACAGCGAATTGAAATAATATTGAATCCAGATTAGGAATCAGGTAACCTGTTAGGAAAAACCTTATCAAATAACAATTCTAAATGAATGTATGTATTGTATTGTACGTTGATCGCGTATTTGATCACGTGATAGGAATATATTTATTAATAGGTCCTGTATAAAGGTAGTACAATAACATACAGACGACTAATTTATTGTCGGAAACACTGTCAGACTGCATTCTGTACGCACATACAATCTAATGTAGTTAAACTATCAGGTCAGGAAACCTTTGTCTGACATTAGCTAAACTGTTCTCGCCATTGTCAACAGTTTGGATGCGGGTAATATTGCGTCTAACAAGTATACTCTGATTATGTTTTAATTTTAGCAAACTGGAAGTAAACTCGGCAAATAAAATTAAAGCAGACGCTATATTTCATTCATAAGGATTGGTATAGTCCGACAGGGAATTCCTGACAGTTACGTCATAATGTGTTTACTTGAATATTCATATGAGATGTTATTTCTTAAAAGAGAAGACTGTGACTATTTGATTATGATGACATGCTTGTGGAGTCCGTAGCCGAGTGGATAAATGCGCTCTCCTCCGAATCAAAATGTACCTGGTTCGAAACCCACATAAGTCAAATCTTTCTTTTTTTTTTTGTCTTTTTTTTCCCTCAACAACACATATGTCAAAAACAGAAAAGAAAGACCAAGCAGGATTTAACAAGAACAGGAAAAAAGATATATCGGCAATAGATCATATAGAAAATATACATGTATACCGACAAAAGTATTTAAACAAAACAACAAATAAATACAAGTATAAACGCCGATGAGTTTCGAACTCAGGTAGCGCGCATGCAAAGCCGCATACGTATCCTTTAGACCACGGTTTCGGATATCCCATAGGGTAATGTTTGTCTTATTTATTAATTATCCCATTCAAATCATATATTGAGGAAACCCTGTCTATTTTTAGTTTTGTTATTGTTTTGACGTAACTGCCAGACCTACATGTAGTTTGTTTATCTATATGTACTATAAATATAACAAGGGAAACGACGCTTACTTGTCATTGTGTTGGACCCGTCGTTTTAACGAGCTAGTTGCATTTCCGTGTTATTATCTTCAGGAATGTTAATGAAACATTACTAAAATTTCTGTTTTGTGAGTGTATCCTTTTTTTTTTTTTTTAAAAAAATGTATCCAGCTAATAAAATTCATGGCACTAAATCTGGGTGAAAAGAAAAGGGTGTGTTGTTTACATGGTGTATCTTTGTAGTACAGTAGAACTTGTGTCTTAAGCAGCACTCAAAAACTGGTCTATATAGTTATGGGTCTGTAAGGCAACTGAATGCAGTTCAAAAGTAATGAAACCAAACTCCTATTGGATATTTCCGAATTACTTTGTCCTGCATAAACCACCTATTTTCTAACACTCAGGACTATGTTCAATGAATGAAAGGCCGAATGGGACGGGTCTACTGTACGTGTATCGAGATATACATTCTGACATGCGTGTTGACATGTGAGTAGACGGGTGGATTACGCAATAGGCGCATGTGACAACCAGGACACACTGTTTTGATCAAGCTAACTTTAAGCCGTCAGTGTGAGGAAAGAAGGATACTTTCAGAATTCTAAAAAAAATATTGAGAACTGAAGTAGTAATTGAGAACAGCAGAATAGGCAAAAGTGTACTTAGTTGTGTGACGCATAAGGGCCTATTGGTATTGCATCATGATTCGCCTTTTACAATTAAATAGACGCTAACTGTTCTGGGTGATTGAAAAATACTACTCCATAGTGCATTACACTCATGGAACATTCTCCTTATTAGTTTACTGGATAATTTCTTTGTGGAGTTTAATATTGGTTTATACGTTATAAGAGCATGGACGCTGACTCGCTGAGCACTACTGGTAGGTCGGAGGTATGTAATACTTATCATACATAGGAGCGCTGGGTCCAAATGTAATATACGCACCGTGGCTAGAGGACTCATTTAGAAGCTTTCTGCATTACTTTTGACTTGCCTTCAGACCCATAATTATACCTCCTTTTGATTGCCGCTTTAAACGGGTTCTACTGTACCCAGAACTGTAGATAAAATGCATAAGTATTTAGGAAATATTAGTAAAATAGTTTTGACATGTCTGCATTAAAATCTAGTTTGTCTCTCCGAGACGATTCTAATGAGTAGCGGCAGGATTGGGTTTGGCGGAGAAATGAAGAGATTTTGATGGACCAGCATGCTTTTTATCCACAACTCTGAACTGCATGTGCGTTCTTCCTGTTCAGGCATAAACAATTTATCAAATTATTGATTATAATCATAGTTAGATGACTGGCATATGCCTGTCTAAAATATCAAACAATAAAGTAGTATTGAACTATGTTTTAATCTAGTTATGTATGTAGTTGTGTCCACAACATTTTGACTAATCCTCACGTTAAATACGAAACTCTCCTGACCTATTTCTATTCATATCATGTTTACGCGGGGGAGGTATATATATATTTATCTCATGTTACGTTTATAAGTGTCACAAGCTGATATCATAAAAGGACACCCAATCTTTCCACTCGATATTGTATTTATTGATTGGCCGTGCTCAGAGGTAATGGGTTTTTTGGTTTATGCAAACAGCGAATTATTTGAATTGCAGACGCATCCAGTCAGAATTTACCCTGAAAAATTGAAAATCATGTACTGTAGATTCTCTAGAATGAAATATTGTATGTGATATTTTACCCTTCTCAGTGAGTGTGTGTATAAGCCATGCATTTTTTCATAAATCAAGGGAGACAACTGCTTTACGATGCGTATTATTACACACTTGATTTGTCTCCCTAGTGAATACAATGCCTGTAAATAATGTTTTGTTGGGCGTGAACTCTTTCGATGCCAAATGCGAATACATGGTACATTTTTCGCAAATAGTTTGAATCCAGAAGAGACGCCGCGTAACTCGGCGTCTCACGAGGATGCTTGACCCCAGGTTATCTATGGGTTTTTTTAAAGAAAACGCCGCTTTGAAACATGAAACAGACGATGATCTTAGCACTTGGAATTAATCAAAGCTAAAGCTAAAGCTTAATTCCTTGACTAATCAACCCTTACAACGCTGACTTATCAAATGCACATTTCCAAAATTCAAACAGAGCAAGCTTATTGTGAATATTTGGGGATTTTTCTATAGAAGCGTTTAACATGACAAACAGTGCAGACCCTGATGAGAGGGCTCCTGTGGGAGCCCTCTCATCTTGGTCTACACTGTTTTCAAAGAGCATTAGTGACACGTGTACCGCACAGTAAGGGTTAACTAAAATTTAACGAATATTCATTATCTAATGTAATACCTACACATCCTATTGGAGATTTCTGTTATTTTCGTTTAGCACTATGCTATCTACTCTAACTCATTCGCTGTCAGATCTTGTCTGCAAAACTTTCGTCAGCTACAGTATTCATTTGTTTACACCCTCCTCCTATTTTATTTCAAAGCAACATCACATCCCTAACAAATAGTCTTGATCTCGACGAGTTACACAGCGTATCATCTGGATCCAGATTGCTTACAAATGTACGTATGTAATCTCTGATGCGACATTGGTAGCAACAGATCTTTTATTTCATAAATACGTTATTGATGGTTTGCGAACAGAGCAGCTTAAGATCAAATGGCTCATGCAGGAACCGTCTGGCAAGGATATACTCTATTAATACACGTACTATATATCGGGCTATATATAATGTTTGTCATGGCCGACACATCCTTTGTTAAAATACTATACGTAAAAACAACATCAGCTAATGTACAGTAAAACTTCGATTATCCGAACACTAAAATACGTATTATTATCGATCTTTAAGACAGGTGACAACTTAATGCATGGTGAAAGTCATGCAGAAAGCTCCTCTAGGAGCTTTCTGCATGACTTTCACCATGCATTAAGCAGCCACCTGCCTAAAAGGGTATAAATTCTTCTATACCGAAAATTCGAATAATCGAGGTTTTACTGTATATCCATGGTATTGTACATGTACATGGAAAGGCACCTCCTTTAGGGAATGGATTGATCCAGTAGAATCTGTCTTAGCGGCCATAAAAAGATGTTCTAGTATGGATTTCTAAGGTAGTGGTAGATTAATGCATTCCAAAAGTAACGCAGAAAGTTCCCGCAGGAGCTTTTTGTATTACATTTGTCCTTCGTTAAGCAACCACTTGCTGTTTAACACTCATATATTCAATAAATGAATGGCAATTTAGGAGCTGTGGTACTGTACACTTGGTTACTTAAGGTAGAACGAAAAGGGACACGTAGAAACTCTTATTGGAGATTCTGCATTAATGGCATCTTGCTTCCTGGATTAAGCTACATGTAGCGTGTCTGTATTAACCCTTTCCCTCATACAAACGCCTTTTTACACATTTGCAAACAGAGTAGACCCAGATCAGACAGCTCCTATAGGAGCCGCCTGGTCAGGGACTGCTATGTTTGCTTATGATATAATATAGATGTGATTCTAGAGTTCCTGCCAGTGCCAAAAATCCATATGCTATTATACGAAGTTTTTCTAATTAATATGAATGAGGTAATTAATTCTTACATGAATATTCATGGAGGAAGGGTTAACTATTTATTGTGGGTGATCATTCTAGAAAAGTGTTACTGTGCTTCGCTCTTTGTGGCTTTTTCGCTTTACTATCCAACCCTGTAATAGGATATAGTCTTGATTGGAATGCGTATAGTTCTGCAATATTACAGGTCAATAACATAATATGTACTTTACGTTACTCTACCTAGTACAGTTAGGCTTTAGGCTTCTCAATGTTAAGTTATTAAATGGGGTTTTCCAAATTCAAATAGGTAAACTGTACTGCGAATATTCAGGGATTAGTTTAAAGAAAACTTTAACATGACAAACAGAACATACCGTGGTAAGAGGGCTCGTTTAAGCGTCTTCTAATCTGTGCCCACGCACTTCGCGAAGAACATTAGTGACTCGATTTCCGCGCTGAAAAATGTTAACTGATAGCAGAAACTCTTGTAAACTAATTGAGTTTTCTCCCTTTATACGGTAAACTTGAACTTGTTCGTCGCTTTAACAGTATTTCAGTCATATCGTGAAGTTCAGTTAATACAGGTGGAGGAAGACACGAAAAGTTCCTCCGTACACGGACAAATTGCTTTGTTTCCTGCACAGAAGAACATCTGAGTACTGTAAGCCATCTGAAATGCTTCCTCATATGAAAATACTGTAATTCAAATGCCCAGACCGGGATTTGAACCGCAGCAGTGAAGGGCTTAGTGGTTGTCAGTCTTGTACATATGAATATAACAAGATATCGGAGACCGTCTGGTCTGGGTAACATTTGCTTACAATGTCCTCAAAAGGTGCACCTGTGAGGTAAATGGATAACATCGCTTTTCAAACCATTATGGATCATCACTGCCAGCAAGTGAAATGGAACGCATTATCACAGTGAGGTTCATTGCAGTCGGTCAGGGGTTGATTTACTTCTAACAATGTCTTGGGTTTCTGCTCAAGTTGCAAGAATTGTTATCTTCGCAGCAGAGGACATGTATCGACCACTTATGGAATACATTGTACACATGGATGTCATTATTAAAAAGCTGGCGACTGCTAAATGTACAGTAAAACCCTTCTAATGCGACAACCTAACAGAGGTATATTTCTGAATGGTAGAGGCAGGTGTTAGCTTAATGCAGGACAGAAGTAACGCAGAAAGCTCTCCGCTTTCTGCATTACTTTTGTCCTGCATTAAGTAACCACCTGTTTATAACGACAACCATGTTTATTTATTAAGTGGTCACCTTGGAGGGGTTCTACTTTACATAGAAATGAAGACTGCTCTTTACAATTCACACATCACCCAATAAGCTAGTTCTATATCGAACGTAACATTACCTAGTATGATAAACTGTTGTATTTAGCAGATATTGTGGTTGCCTCCCTTTATACGTTAAAACACCGAACTTATAATTGATACAGTGAGTAATGCCTAGACGACACGTTCACGGCTTTGACGCCGGATTAGCTACGGATACGATCCGGCATCATTCGCGGCAATCTGTATTGGTCCTTAGCTTTCCGTATTATTTTAGCTGTAGTCATACGTAGTAGTACTTCTATATCCATAGCTTTATGGAAGGAGATAACCTTATGAAGGACACACCCTTCAGTATTATGTAGCCACCTCCGTTTAAAACACTAATAATTATAAACCAAGTCGTCAAGATGTACAGAGGTTCCAATATATAATAATATTGCGGTAATTAACCCATTTGCTCCCAGTGGATTCTTCCATGCTTACATGTATAAATTGAATTAGTCTATCTTTTATCTAAGGGATGTCTGGTCTGAATTTTCATTTTTATTTTGTTTTATATTGAATTTCCTATCAGCAAACAGTGTAGACTCTGATCAGACGCCTCATTATGCGGCGTCTGATCAGAGTCTACACTGTTTGCATACGTCCCATATATGGGATCGTGGGAGCAAATGGGTTAAAAGGCATGTAAATAATATATGAAAGCTAGAGTCATAGAAGCCTGGTTGGCGGTTGACTTTTTCTACAAATTGCATTTACAATTATCATTGTATGTTCAGCAGCAGTTCTAAAGCGAGTACATAATGAATATAACCGGACGTTGGATGTAGTATAAATATCTGCCCTGAAGACAGGTGGTAGCTTAATGCAGGATGAAATTCGTGCAGAAAACTCCTCTAGCAGTCACCTGCCTAAAAAGTATCTAAATTCTTCTCAACTATAGCATTCCTGTTTAGAGGGGTTTTACTGTATACATGCGTCCTAGAAATCAGGCGAATGTTTAGTGCAGAATGAAATGAGTTTGGTTTTCTAAATTCAGATATCGCCCAATATGTTACATGTCTATAACGTATTACGTATTTTATGTTATTTTGAGGAGTAAAGTTTATTGGTATTTAGCAGATGTTTGAGTTTTCTCCCTTTGTATGGTGACGATGGACTCATGTTTGATATAATGGGTCTGCCTACTCGACTATAGTATAAATAAATATGAGGGATCTATAAGAGCAGGTGGTTGCTCTATACAGGACGAAAGAAATGCAAAAAGCTCTTAGAAGAGCTTTCCGTGTAACTTTCGTCCTGCATTGAACCATTCCCTCCTACAGACGCCTTTGGACGCCTCTGTAAACTTCATGTTTTGAAACCATTCTGGTAAGTTGAGCATTTGCTCCATAGGAGCAAATGCTCTGTTTATCATGACGGTTGCAAAACTAAACAATTCTAAAAAACTCTTTCTGTAGCAAATGCTCTTTTCTGGGCTGTAAAAGGCTTTATTGTATACTAGTCCCTGAACACCTGAATAAAATAAAATGTCGGTAGAGTTGCCACTCAAAATAAGTTTACGGAAGGTGATAGCCTTATGAAGGACGAACCATTCAGCACTACTGCATTTCTTTCGTTTTGCGCTAATCAACCACCTATATTAAGCCACCTGTGTTTATAAGTCGTCGCTATACAAAGGTTGCAGGGCATTTGCAACAAGTGTAAGGCATGTAAACACTTTCTAAATGAATGTGAAAAGTCAGTGAAGCCTTGTTAGCGGATGACTTGTCCTAAAACTTCATGAGTTTCTATTTCATTTATAGTCATTGTTGAATGTAATTCCAACTGGATTTATTACATTATGTAGATAGGTTTAAACTGCGTTGTAATTTTCCACAGAATGACGTAAATCTGATATCTTTACAGTTGGTAAACAGTTACGAATTATGAACCCAATCATCATACGGCCTTCACCTGAAGAATATCAAACGATTTAAATACAACGTGCTTGCAAATGTATATTACGAGATTACACTTATGGAGTTTGTGGTATAGCCCATATCCCACTCTCCGCGACCTCGTATTTTTTTTAAAAGCTTGGTTCCAGATGAAATCAAAATAACTCGGCGTCTTATCAAGATCCAAGCTGTTTGGCACTCGATCAAGCATCTCCCAACAGCTTAACCCTTCGCTTGCTAATCGCGTCAATATACCTACCTGTAAATAGTGAAGACCCGGATGAGACAGCTCCTGCTGGAGCTGTCTCATCTGGGTCTGCACTATTTACAAGTTGATTGTGCAACCAATGCACTCCACAGCAGTGATTGCACAGCGCAATACTTGTACACAGTGAAGATATATGTAATTATACAACAGGGCATGGGTAAAGAAGGAGAAATGTATTTTAAAATTCAGTAAGAGAAGGGTTAATGGAACCGGAAATTGTAATAGTAGGGGTAATCGGAAACTTGAGCAAATAGTGTTTTATTCCATAAATACGCCTTTCTACGCATCTGCAAACAGAGTAGACCCAGATCAGACGGATTCTACTCTGTTTGTAAAATAATACAGATATGAGTCTACCGTTTCTGCCATGATCAATTTACAAAACGTCCTGTGTTCATGTGCAATTATAAAAAAAATCTAATTAATATTCATGATGTAATAATATCTGACATGAGTATTCATGGAGTAGAGGTTTAAAACAGGACATGGTTAAACCGAAGCCTAGGTAATGAATTATGCATACAGCAGATTTAGAGTTTGGCGAAGATTTTTGACCAATCAACAAGCCGGATATTTGAAAATTTTCCCTATTGTTAAGAGGTCGAGATTTGGTGAGACGCACCGATGACATGATTATGTGTGAGAAAGTGAAACTAGATGTTCTTTGAAATTGAATTACCTGTGTCTAAAATTAGAATTACCTGTGTCTAAAATTAGAATTTAATCGATCAACCAAATGGAAATTTTTACTGCCTTGGCCATGTTGGATCCGGGTGAGACACAGATACACTAATCAATTATGGGGTTTAAAGCAAACAGGAGGAACCTTGGAGTAGACTACAGCAAACATTCACCCGACAGCGATATTTAACCCTTTCGCTGTCAAACTCTGTCGTCTGCTAACTTTGTCATCTGCTACAAATTTTTATTCTTTTGATTTTCTTCATTTTTGTTTCAAAAACATAGTAACAGTAACAAACAATTTGGATCCTGATGAGACGCCGAGTTACTCGGCGTCTCATCTGGATCCAAACTGTTTGCATAGGTAATCACAACTTGCGCAATGATCTTAAATAAAAACCTCGGTATAATACTGGGTTACTGCGCAGGTTTGTAACCGGTATATAACTTTTAACACGACACCAAGTTCACTAAACTCCTTCGCTGCCAAGTTTTGTCGTCTGCAAACTTTAATGTCTGCTACAATTTTCCATGTTTATTTTCTACACTTAATTCAAGAAACAGTCACTGTAACAGTTTTGATCCTGGTGAGACGCCGTGTTACATAATTGTCAAATACATCAAAAGCTTCAAATATTGTTGAAACATACTGTGTTTCTTGTAATTTACAACATACAATAAAACCTCGATAGTTACACGTTTTAATAATTAAAAATTGTAAGGTTGTTCGGCATGCGGCTGCTTCATGCAGGGTTGAAAGGCATACAGAAAGCTCCCAAATGAGCTTTCTACACGACTTTCATTCTGCATTAAGCTGCCACCTGTCTGAAAGACCGGTACTGATACCTAATTTTACTTCCGGTTTAGAGGGGTTTTAGTGTAGATGGATTCTTATCTAGCGTCAGTATGTTGCATAATCATTGGACTTTTAGCGACAGTCTAATTTTGTCACAATTCGACAAATACGGACTAAAGAGGTAACTCTATTTTTAGACACAGCTAATTCATTCGTCCGAATTTAACGATAATGTACACAACCATGCTTACAGTGCGTGATTGCTTATTTCCATTTGGCAATGATTGTGCCCTTCAGTTTTAACTGGTGTTATTTTGATTTCTTACGACTCGATACAACTGAACGAGTTTCAAACAGCTTTATGTTCATAACAATAGTCACAATAGTATCTTTTTGTACAATCCAAATTAGATATTTTGGCACACCTATTGTTATCAGTGATTACAAACACTACATGTATAAACACTGTAGGTACAATGACACAATCAAAGGTGTTTAAACCAATCTCTACAGGTATGGTGGCCGGGTAGCCGAGGTCGCTATATAGGTGGCAAAGATTATTATAATATTTTGATGGTTGTTGGTTCGAATCTCACTGTAGGCAAAACTTTTGTCTTGATGCTTTTTAGTTTTACATTTGGAATGGGCTTAAATTGTGTTTTCATACTGTTTTCATGTTATTTTTTTGGAGTGGGTGTATATTTTTTAAAAATCATGCTGGGTCTGTGCCTTGTGGTAATTCTTGAGATAACACATTTGACTTGTAATTATGGCCAAGCACACTATACAGAGAGCCGTTCTGAATACACAGGCAAAAGAAATAAAGATATAAAAATAAAAATAAAAGTAAACAGAATAAATAATAAAAAAGAAATAAAACGTTTTTTCCTACAGTGAGATTCGAATCAACAACCACCAAAACATTCGGCTACACAGTCATTATTGATGTAGAGACTGTTTTAATAAAGATTAAAGATTACCTGTATTTTAGACGAATTGTTTTCCTACGAAGCCAGTGTATATATTAGGGAATGTTTTCCTACGAAAACAAAGTTGCCTTCGTAGAAAAACAAATCTATTATAATACCTATATAAATTCTCGTTGCAAAACATTTAATAATAATACGTAGTTGGCCCCAGTGATAGTTAGATACATAATAATTATAGTCCAACAACATTCACCTGACGTTGCTGACCTGTATTATCATAATTTCACACTACGCTGGGTTTCTATATTATATCCAGAGGCCTGTTCAGGAGTGTGGGCGCTCGATGTCACTTCGAGCGCTTGGACTCTGAACGAGGGCGCCCGCCTAGTGCCAGCTAGCACAAGCTAGCTTATTCGCGAGGTGTATCGCTTTGACATTCGCTTGTGTTTCCAAGATGGCTACCAACAAGGTAACAGAAGCAACCGACTGGAAGAAAACAATCGTAATTAACAAACTGATGCTCTAGAACCCGACCGCAGAACAAAAATGTACTTGATTTTTAGAAAGGGCGCTCAATCGCGTTCAGCAATGATACCTTTGCTCGGGCAAGCGCTCAATCAAGCGCCCGCGCTCCTGAACAGGCCTCAGGTATATGTTACCATGTGACAGGCTGTGACACATGGTATGAAAACAACGAAAACATCGTGTCTCCCATGCATTTTATTGTGTAAAAAGTAAAGTAAAGTACCTAGTTATAGTCTACTTTCAGTCCGAATGACCGCTCAGCCGACTGTACAATTACTCCCCTGGTCATTGAGTCATTGGCCTACAATATTGAGCACTGCTAACATATGGCGCAATCATGCAGCCGCAGTACCGGCGAGTGACCCTCACAGGTACCCATTTTAACCCCTGGGTGGAGAGGATGTGCGGGTGGGAGACACGGAAAGCTGTCTCTGAAATTTCCGGGTGGGACCGGGATTTGAACCCCGGACCTCCGGACTGATAGTCAAGCGCGTTACCACTAGACCACCGCCACCTGCGATGTACTACCGATTATTGATATATACTACGTCATCTCACTTTAATGTATTATTGCATAAACGTCAACGTCAGGTGAATGTTGTTGGACTATACCGGTAATATCATTCGGAAGGTATCAAGGACAACATTGCGAATTTAATACTGACTTTGCACATGGATTTTTTTTTCTATGTATATGAATATACATATAAGATGTAGATGCATTGTAGAAGCAGGTCTATATTATCATATAAGCAAACAGAGTAGAGCCTGAAGAAGTCGTCTGATTTGGATCTACTCTTTTTTCGCAAATGTGTCAAATTGCGTTTCCATGAGGTACAGAGTTTGAATATACAAAGAATTCGAAGCATTTGAAGAAGAAACAAAATTGAATAAAATGCTGGAAAACATGACCTGACCCGAGTATAAAGCCATTTGGATCTTGATAAAGCGGTGTTTTAACCAGTCTCTCTTCTAGATCAAGCAGTTTGTCATGTGACTGGGGTAAAAGTCAAAGGCTACATGGTGAACAGCTGTCTTTAACCCTTCATTCCAAAGATATCCACGTCAGAAATAATGACAGCTGTCTTTAACCCTTCATTCCAAAAATATCCACGTCAGAAATAATGACATCATGAATACTTATAACGTTGTATTTTAATAATGCAAATTTTATGGAATGTTTTACTTTGACACAAATTTTTAATTAGAATCTGGGTCCATGCTTATAAAGCTTTTTAGCTGAGTCTGAGTTCGTTCTCAAGCTTTTGATTGGTCAGATTTGAGTTCTCAAGCTTTTGATCGGTCAGATTTGAGCCTTTGGCTCAAATCTGACCAATCAAAAACTTGAGAACGAACTCAGACTCAACTAAAAGTTTTATAAGCATGGACCCAGATCTTTTTCATGTTAAAAGCAAATGAATCAGACCCTGATCAGTCGGCTCCTATATGGACCGCTGATCATGGTCTACTCTGTTTGCAAATGCGTGAAAAAGGCGTTTATATGAAGGGAAGGTTAAGGCATTTTGCCACATATAAACGTGTCATCAACTCTAATTATGATTGGAATGCGCAGACAGTTTGGATTTAGATGGGACACAGAGAAACTTAGTGTCTCACCAGGATCCAGGGTTCAAACTGTCTGACAATGGGCCAGTAGTTTCTCAAAAAACGTTAACAAATCGAAAGGCTGTAACACGTACAGCAGATTGGGGTTTTAGCAGACATTATTATTTTCAGCATGAGACGGATTGTCACAGTAATTATGCTATGTTTTACATGTTGTCCTGTGTTCACCGTCGTCTATGTTGTGGGTAAGTCTGGCGGGGATACCTTTATTTACACTATTTGTAAAGCTAGGGTGATTTTGAGAGGAGTGTGAGGTTAGGACGTCCGTAAACCGGTTTAAACCCCCAGTGGTGTTTTGCTACTGACCGTGCCAAGGCGGTACTCTCTTTGTCACCCTTCCTTTTGTTTGCCTTGCGTCTTTGTGCTTGTGATTTTGTTCATGTGTGGAATGTTTGTCTCTGGTTCTTGTGTGTCTTTTGGTGTTTTCTGTGTGTGTGTATGTGTGTCATGCTGTCTATCGGTGTTTTGGTGGTGGTTGCGTCTTGTATGTGGCTTGTCAAGGGTTAATATAAACTGTCATATTCTGTGTTCAAACGTGCGTAATCTTTTGTTTAGTCGTTCAAGGCCATTGAATATTTGTTATACAAGGCAACATGACACCCAACGCTCCGAGCTATCCCTTATCCCGCTATAAACAAGATGTCTGCTTAAAATCAAATCTGTTTAAAAACCGACACGTTCCAGTTCCTTCATACTTCCTATTAGTTTCATGTTTTGGGAAAATATTAGCCTAGTGGCAAACAACGTAGATCTTGACGAGACATCGAGTTTATCGGCGTCTTATCTGGGCCAAAGCTGTTTTGCGCAAATAACAACCAGGCGGATCATACTTAGTATTCATCCAGGTGCATTGTTTGTCGAAAACAAAACTGGAAAAAGAAATGACATAATATATTATAGAATTACGTATTTTAGCACATGTCTCATCTTCAATCCTACTTCGAGTGCATGCTAGATTTGTAATGTGTAATTGTGATCATATGTCTTTCATCCACAAATCAAAGGCCTGAACAGCCATAATTGCTTTCGAGTTTGATAAGGATGTTAAGTGTAAGGGAAGAAGTTGCTGTACATGTTAATCACCATTTTTGACGCCTTGGAATTGTTTAATGTAATACTAAAAATATGACAGACTGTAGCAACAGTCAAACCATAAGCAAAGTGGTTATTAGTAACACTCAGACAGTCCTTGACCTCAACAAGTCAGAAATGCAATGCTGAGTGACAGTGTCCATCTTTCAATTCATATCAAAGCAATATCAAATGCTGTTGTGTATTTCAAAGCACTACCCTCCTTATTAATTACGAATCCTAGAATTTTAACTACTGTTTAGACAATGTAGTATGAATTTTTAGTTAAATTTTGTTCGGGTTTATATACATGTATGCAAACACACACACATTAATCCAAAATCTTGGTTGATTCATAATGATATCAAATGTACAGTAAATTCCTAATAATCCATATGATGTTTTATCCTATCAAAACTCCACCATGAATTCCACTGATCATAAACTTATATGAATCCCAACTTTTATATTCCAATTTATTCTTGAAATTTGGACTGACAGCATTTTGTTATTAACACTCAAGATTACAGATAAATCATTTTCAAATGAATTCTATAATTGTTCTATCATTACTGGGTCTATTCAAAATAGCCAAACGATGACTAACCCCTGTAAATATACATGATCAGAGTAGACACTGTTTTACACCTTTTTAAAATATAACTTAATTTCCATCAGATCAGGATATTGATGGCCAAGAATGATATCATCTCTGGCTATTTCATATCAAATTTGTTGTCAAATGTTCTTTGCTATGACAACTCCCAGGTTTTTTTCTTTGATTTTAGGGAAAGGGCATGACCTTACCGGAGGGGAAAAATAAGCGTGAAATGAATGCTTATGGGGAAAAGGTCAGAAAATATCAACATAACATTAAACATGTTCATATTTTCTCTATCAAGTGACAGTACAATTCAATTAAAAGCATTTCATGCAGTTCTGATAATTTAATGGTCTTTTTCTTGTGTGTTTTGTCTGCAACTGCATAACTCTTGGCTATTACTAAAATTGTAAACACGTCATCAATGAGTTTTCATAAAACCCCATTTAAATCTCAACTATTCCATTAACCAAGACAAATATGATCGGACTTTTGGTAGATAAAGATATCATCGGCATTTTTTGTAAATGAAGAAGTCTACATGTATGTCTCGCATTTTTGCGATGACAATGGCATTCATGGAAAGTTCCATCTCGGTTTGTGGAGAAACTAATTAAATCCATTGTAGAGAGTAATACGCATACTAGCCTGTTAACACTGCAAGAGAAGTTGGCATTTCTATCGTGTTTCATCAGTAAAATTACGCTAATAGAAAGAAATTGTTGTGATACTGCTGGTATGAAAGCGAAAGTACAGACACTGCGATTCATAAACGCTATACGGATTACTCGGATCTCTAGGTTAGACGGATGTATAGAAATGCGGTTAGCGTTTTATCACGTACACGGTGTCGATATAAAAAAATCCCTCTCCCTCCCTATCGGCGGAGAGGTAATTGATCAATGAAAAACACAACAGGTTTTCTAGTTGGGAAGTCTTTGCTATCGGCGGAGAAGAAATTTATAATTTACAGACAAGCTATTGCTGCTGTAGAAACGCCAATGTGTTGCGAAAACAATGTTTAACTAAACACCAGGAATGAGGTTCATATACGCGTATATGATAAATGCTGATTTTCAAGCTTGCGCAACTCATATCCGCGGATATGAACTTCATATCTGGTCGGATCCGGTGTTTAGTCATACCGATATTCTTTCGCGTTTTTTGGGAGTATATTCAATAATTCAAGCTTTTAAAAGGTTGATCTTGTGTAGACTAGAAGTTATCTGACAAAGCGAAGTGTTATTAAATGCATGAAAAGTAAATAAATTAATGAACAATTTACAACAAAACTAGTTTAGAATTGAAGAGAACTATTTTCTCTTGCGCATGTTCACAAGAAATAGTGAACTCTTTGCCGTAAAAACGACCGATCGCTATATTGCATTCTTCGAAAGCAATAAAAATGTATCTCATTTAATTTTCATCGCTATTATCAAAATGTAACAAAGACTAATATCCATTTTTCTTTTAAATTTGTTTTTCTCAACGCTTAAGACAATAATTTTTCTTTAACCTTAAATTAATGATCGATTGTAGAGCTGTTTCGGGTAGTTCTAAGTATAAACATTAAAGTTTATGTTCAGTTTTAAAGATCTTGTCATGGAAACATTTTGTTTATATTCGATCTCCTTTTTTGAAGGTATTTATCTTTTAAACGACTCCCAACAAGATGAAATAATGATGCTCTTGATCGATTATATAATTGGTTAATCCAAAATGATGTTTAAGCCGCATTCATCTAAAATATTCTTAACGTTCATGAGCCAATGAAAGGCGTGGCTATTGTTAGTTGAATTATTAACTACAACTTTATATAATGTAGAGGAGAGAGTTTGGTGATTACTGATGAGTTTGAATACTAGTAGCCAAAACATGTTTCTTAATTGTTAGTGGGAAACGTCCTAAGTAACCATATAGCATAACATGCGGGGTGCCATTTCTTACCCGAAGAATGCGTTTTAGAAAATCTGTATTTACCTTTTCGATAATACCTATGTCTCCGAACCCCGAACTACACAAGCATACAATAAAACTTGACCAAATTGTACTGTCAATTTTTTTTCGGTTGGCAATGTAAAGGAAGGCAGAAGTTTCTTATTTTCTTATAAAGACAGATTATTCTGGCTTAATCAAGAGCATTATTTCTTTGCCTTAGCAAAAGGTCTATTTTTAGAGATAACAACACCTAGATATTTAAAAGTGTCCACAACATCAAACCTGAAATTTGTTAACAAATATGTTCTAATTCTTCTCGGTCTGTCGCCAAAGTCAAGGAATTGGTTTTTGTCAATATCCACAGAGAGTTTCCAGGTATTGCAATATGCATTTATCACTATCTGAGCTCACCAGACACATGTCATGCCTTTAACGGCTTCTCTGCAGTTGCTCTGACTTCAGCAATGTTATTGAGTACATACTTGACGGACTTTCACAGTTGTTGTCATGCTATGTTATACATATTGCCGTGTGTTTACCGTCTCCTATGTTGTGGGGAAGTCTGGCGGGGATACCTTTATTTGCACTATTTGGTAAGCTAGAGTGACTTTGAGATAAGTGTGATGTTAGGACGTCCGTGAACCGGTTTAACCCCCATGGTGGTTTTTCCACTGACCGTTCCAATGCGGTACTCTCCTCTTTGTCACTCTTGCTTTTGTGTTTGTTTTGTGCCTTTGTGTTTGTGCTTTTGTTCGTGTTTGATGTTTTTGTCTGGTGTGTTTGTGTGTGTATGTGTGTGTGTGCGTGTGTGTTTGTTTGGTTGTGTGGATGTGTTGCTTGCTTTCTGTTGGTGTTTTTGTGTTGGTTGCGTTTTGTATGTGTCTTTTCCTGCTTGACTTAACTACTTGTTCATCTATACCTACAGCGCCATTGCTTAAGATATAATATTCCGGGTCATTGAGGAAAAAGAGAAAATAGCACAGGCGACAAGTGTTAACCTTGTCAGAGCCCAATTCCACAGCTGAAAAACTTGAAGTGTGTTTTAACATTACACACGACTTAATACCACTATACATGTTTTTATAATTGTAATCAGTTTGCTGTTTACATTATATGCTGCGAGCTTAGACCATAACCCTGATCTCCAAACCGAGTCAAATGCTTTCTGAAATTCAACAAAAGCTCAAAAATGATCTGAACACGGTTCGGAACTATTCTACATGTACATTTAGTGTTTTACTATACCATATAAAATCCATATTTCTCTAACAAAGGTTTTTACATTGTTCAATCAATTAGCTTTCACATTTTGTTCTGAGTCTACCATTGAATTATCTATAATAGTCTTGGTAGAAATATTTTCTGAATTGCAAACTCTATACCAATATTTCACTATAAGTATATATCTGTTAATATAAAGCGGATATCTTCCGAGCTCTCCATAAACAGCGGCGTTACATGTTTGCTGTCTAACTCCAAGTACAGTTTTACCAAATTTAGGGTGCACGTTTTCTAAATAATGTGATTTGATAAACCCCCAGATCTCGCATCCATTCGTTATAATAAGTGATACGAAAGCATCAAATAGCTGTAGTGTAACTTTTGGTTTGGTTTCGTTTTTTGTAGTTAGATATTAACGTGTTCATAACCTGTAGACCCTTCCATATAGGGTTTGAATATTTAAAGCAAAACTTCTTTATAATTTAAAGAAACACCTAAATAATTAATATCACTTACAAATCTATTTGGTCCATTCCATACGTCCATTTTTCATTCCGTTTCAGATTAACTCTTTTACGGAAAACTACAACTTTTGTTTTTGTGACGTAAACTTCCAAACCAAACCCCATAAATCACAATAATTAAATAATATATTTAGCGATAAATGTAAATGAACCTTCTCCTGAAATAGCCATATCATCTGCAAATCAAAGAAAAATAAAACAAATATCTTGGAAGCTAATGCCGCAATTTATCATGTCTTGCAAATAAAGTTTCATCTACGAGGTCATCTACGAAAAGAGAAAACAATAAGGGCGAGTTATCTCACAACTATGATTTCAATTTCGACATTCAGTTTCAGTTTTATTTCAAAATTGTGCAAAGTCTCGCTTTATGCAAGAAACATATATCATACAGTAATACAGTCATATAGTCACAAGAAAGGAAAAGAGCTATCTACAAATTTCATGTATGACAATAGTATACTCTATGCAAAAAGGAGAAGGGTATTTTTTTTAATAATATTGCTTATAGAGAACCCTTTTTTCATCTCCACTCCGAAACGAATGGATAAAAAGAGGATCCAAAGAGGTTGCATCACACACTAAAGAGATGGCAAATAGGAAAATAAACAGTTAGCACTATGCAGTAGTCATAATTTTCGTGTATCTTATATTCTTAGGTACACCTATTTCGCGACTAACACCTCCCATGCAATTGGTGATTTCTACGAAACAATGGTCTCTTCTTATTCGAGTTTCATTTTATGCCCCCCGACGGGGGCATATAGTAATCGCATTGTCCGTCCTCCCGTATGTCCGTCTGTCCTTTCATCTGTCCGTCTCTCCCAAATTACGTGTCCCTTCTATAACTTGTTTACCTGTGAATGGATTTCAAAATAACCTGGCACAAATGTTCACCACACAAAGACGATGTGTCGCGTTCAACTCCCTGATCCACGGGATTTCTAAACCGAAATTTTAGTAAAGAAGAATTTAGATATTGTTAGGTAGGTGGTGCTTAATGCAGGATGAAAGAGAGCTTCCTGCGTGACTTTCACCTATACTTAAGCTGTCATATAAAGCCTTACAGGCAGGTAAATGCTTATTTGTACATCCGGTTTAGCGACGTGTTACTGTATAACTTAATGTTCATTACAACATTTTCAATAAAACGACAGTTCTTGGGGGGGAACGAACTTGGTCGTTGTAGCGAGAGCTGACTGTGTCATTAAATGTGTATTGTGGAACGGGTTATATCATGTGTATCCCGAAAAAGTTCATGTGCTTGAGTGGAAGTATCGCAGTTTTGTCATGCACCCTTATGGACACCTTGTCCCCACTGTGCAGTCTGTACACTGTTTTGATAAAACTTGTGCTGTTGTGTTTTTGTTCCCCGTTTTGGCTGGTAAACTGACACTGTGTATTCGATCCTTTGGCAATTAAGCGGTAATCGCTTTCAGAACTTCCCACGTGCTGAAGCCCTATGATGTGCAGTTTGGGCAGCTGTGGGTACTTGGTAACGCCCTCAACGAACTGGAAGCTGACTTGGCTGTATATGTGGTAGAGTCCAGTCCTGTGTACAGTCACATGTCCATTGGCGTACTCTATGTGCCTTGCACTACTTCTCTCGAGTTCTTGTTCCCAAAGTAGCTCCGTAGAGTTACCTAAAGTCAGACATTTCAAATTACAATTATCTAGTTATGTATAAATCCGTTTGTACGCGTGTTAAGACAGATGATTGCTTTACCCTTCCCCTGTTGAATATTCATTTACGAAATAATGACATGAATATTTATTAGCTAAAGTTTTATAATGACATATCTATCATCATCATTAACATTCATTTATACTCTGACATGTTAACTATCGCAGCAACTCAAATATTCTTGTATTAACATCACATTGGCGTAAAAGCCCAATCTCATGGCAGCATAAGTAATTTCAATAATGTTTTGAACGTTTGACGGGATATCAGGCACTTACTTTGCTCATCACTGAGATGAAACTTTAACAAAGGTTTCGTGTCGTTGCTGATTCTGCATCTTGCAAGTTTGGGGTTTTCTAGAAATAAAGATCGTACATGCCTATACTTGTTAGAACCAAGTTAAAATACATGTTAACCTTTTACCTGTTGAAGATGCATGTTAACCCACTTACAGACAGAGCAGCCTCAGGTCAGGTTTTGCTTTGTATGCTTATGAAATAATATAAATCTGATTTTACAAGTTCCACTAAACTTTCCTAGGTAAATTATGCCTAGCTCATAACGCCATTAAAAAGTCAACTAGTTCATCTATTAATATTTCCTACATGGATATTAATCAAGTAAACTGTTATATCAACGCATATTAATTTTATTAATTCTCTCCTAGGCTATTTTTAGACCAAACATCTTTGAATAAATCTACCGGAAAGGAGCATTAACTATAGAAAGGGAGAGTTTTAGAATTGTTTAATTTTGAAACCATTGTGATGCATAGAGCATTTGCTCTATTTATCACAATGGTTTCAAAATGTAAATTTTATAGAGGCGCTCCTAGAGGAGCCCCCTCATCAGTGTCAGCACGGTTTGTCATGTTACACTTTTCTTTAAAGACAGTCCCTAAATATTCACCATAAGCTTGGCCTGTTTTAATTTTGGAATAGTCCATTATACATGGGTCTAGATGAGACGTCGAGAGTAGTGGATGTTCCGACGCAAGCTCCCTACTATTATTGGTGATCGACGGCCCCACCCTCTGACATACTGAACTAAGGGTACAGTACAGTGTTCTAAGCACAATGTAGGCAGCTACTAGCCTTTACTGAAATGGAAAAAGAAAAACATACCTTCATGGAGCTTCCTATCTTGCCAAACGTGTGTGTACTGAAATAATAAAAAAGAAAATATAACACATTATCATACATGGTAAGATAAAATGTTTCATACCCGACCATCAAAACGAGGTAAAATAATGGTTCTTAAAGGCAGGTGGTAGCTTAATGCGGGACGAAAATTATGCAGAAAGCTTTGAAAGGAGCTTTCAGCATTACTTTCGTCATGCATTTAGCAACAACCTGTTCATTCACTAAGTCGTCTCTTTAGATGGGCGTTACTGTACTTAAGCGTTAACTGAATTTCCTTCTTCACTATTTTAGACCAAACCTCTTTGAATTAATCTACCGAAAAGGATCATTGCTTATAGGAATGGAGAAATTTAGAATTGTGTAGTTTTGAAACCATTGTGATAAACAGAGCATTTGCTCCTATTTTAATCACAATGATTTCAAATAATGAGTTACGGTATTTGAAAGTTTGCACATATTAGTCTCTAGAATGCTACGAGCGAGCTTGTGGTAATTTTTCCACTGTAGCCGTCGAGTCTCTAACTAGGTTTTAGTTAAATAATGCAATACACATGGTTTGGCTTGTAAATGCCATCCATATTTCAATGCTACTGTTGTGATTTATGATGATCAATTTTACCACTAAATTTAGATGTTACTGACACAGTTAAGCTTCTAATCAAACATGCACTTAATTATACATGAATACATACAACACAAATGTATCAGAGTAAAGGTAAAACTTTTAATTCAGAATCTAATAATTTAACCATTTGCTCCATAGTTACGCACTTTACATATTTGCAAACAGGGCAGACTTAGATCAGACGGTTCATGTAGAAGCCGTTTGAAAAGGGTCTGTTTATTGCTTATTAAATGATATAGAAACGCTTCTGTGGTTTTTGGTGTATGTCATTTTAAAAAATCATCTGATCAGTATGCATGGTGCCATAAATATTCATGATCATAAAAGTAAAGGATTTAAACTCTCGTTCAGTCACGGTATCCAGTCATCAGTTGAACCAGTCTTAGTACTATTCACATATAGAACAGTCATGCAAACAATGGCATTATGACTATTAATTAGCTCATTGTATATAATGGCATATGAATACAGGCAATGATGGACAATATAAAAACTGTAGACTTATCTCTATATTATGCACTTATAAGGTAAAAGGTTCCCGCAGGAGCCATATTAGTCTGCTTGGTTTGCAAAGGTTGTAAAACGTTAACGCATTCCCTCCTAGACTGTTTTAGACCCAACCTCTTTGAGCCAATATACCGAAAAGGAGCATTAACTATAGAAAAGGAGAATTTTAGAATTGTGTAGTGTTGAAATCATTGTGATAGATAGAGCATTTGCTCTTTAGGACCAAATGCTCTATTTATCACAATAGTATTCAAAAATGAGGCGTAAAAAGGCGTCAGTAGGAGAGAATGGGTTAGGTTAGAGAGACGTTTCCGCCATAGAAAGCATTTGGTAAAACAAAACCCTGTATGCAATCGTCTAAAGCAAACGCATAACCCGCCGAGCAATCCGCACCAATTTGTGCCAGTCTCTACTTCCGGATTATACTAGTGTTCTAATTAGTATATTGATCGGTAACCGTTGAAATAACAGCATATTCTCGTAGTTGCATGTACCGATTATCATATAATATTCGCTTAAATTAGGAATATTTGAAACTAAACAAATGTCACTCCATCACAATATAATGCGAATGAATAGAATTTAAATGAAGTTTGATTATTATATATATATCCAGAGCAATGGATAAAGGTGCGTACTGAAATACTAAAATCGTATTATCTTCTGTGTGTCCTAAAATCGTAGTATCTTCTGTATGTACTGAAATAATAAAATCGTATTTTTTCCACCAAACCATGTGTTGTGACCACTTTTAAGAATCATCTCTTCAAGGCTATTCTAAAGAGTGGTCACAACACAGGGTTTGGTGGAAACATTTATTCTTGAAAATGTTTCTTATTTATGCATCATATCTTACTGTTATATTACTGATTCATACAAAATCGTACAAAATACTCATATGATAACTGTGAAACAATCATCACATATGGCATAATAAATAAACCAAATGGCAATGATCATACACTTGTGTACTGAAGAAAACAACAACACTGAATACATGTACTGTTAAATGATATCCCATGTTGTCACTATATAATAGTCATGGCATATTATATTGCCAGGTGCCACGAACCATCCGGATTAGCATGATCCAGTTTCTTTTTGTTTCTGATGTAACTGAGCATTTACGGACTGCTTCATTAACGATCTGTCTATTAGTTTAAACATATTGTATTTCATAATAAACAGAAATGGGCAACAAGCTTTCCCAGCTTAGGTAAAGCCCTTTACCTACAGTGAATGTTTTAATAGTACATAACAAAATGACAGTCAAGCTAAACAGAACATACAGCGAGAAAGAGAAGGGGAGAGAGAGGAGAGAGAGAACGATATGTAACTTGAGACATATTTAGAGATATGAAGAGAGAGAGAGAGAGAGAGAGAGAGAGAGAGAGAGAGAGAGAGAGAGAGAGAGAGAGAGAGAGAGAGAGAGAGAGAGAGAGAGGATGATCAGTTTGCAGGATAAGCCAGTAGAAAAAGAAGCATGTAGGGGCATCTTTCACACACATACTATCCCTTTCCTTCATAATCTATGTTTCAAAAGGTGAGTTATACAGGGTCGTCAAAATGCCTCAATGTGAGGAAATTGGTAAGTAGCTAGTAACTTTAGATCTGGTCAATGTATTCAGAGCAACTGTTAAAATATAAATATATATCAGATTATTTTAATTGAATCTTTTCGATCTCAGTATATAATGTTGAGCTGCTTCAGACAAAACACAATTTTGCTCATAAGACAGGGCCTTATCTCCAAAAAGCAGTAAATCAATATTTAAAAGTTGCAGTGTCATTATTTAAAGGTCGGAGTGCCCTGTTTCATGAAACAGCTGTTAAGTAGTATAAATATTTTCTGAAAATTGGTGATCCCTCGAAAGCAAAAGCAGAAATACAAGAAGAAAATTGCAGGCTCTGTTTTATTGAGTCTGTTTGTGAGTAGTAATTAAAAGTGCAACGCTACTCAGGCCCCTAGCACCGGCTTAAGCGGCATTCAATTTTCAAAACTAATGACATCAAAACTAATGATCTCGAAGGACCAGAAAATATAACAACACTGATAATGGAGTACGGGCGACTTTTTACGTCCGCCACACAAGCACTTAACACCTGCTGTTGTGAAGTACATATATTCTGAAAATGGGTGATCCTTCGACAGCAAAAGTAGAAATGCAAATACATAATGAGATGCATTCTCTTGGATATCTTTACATGAGCGAAATGTATAAAACCTGAGATGATTGTTATATAGATCTTCGTTAAGATCACTACAGGTGTTCCTAATTCTGGCATGTGTGGTTGACAAATATCGGTTAAGAGTTAAGACTGAAGTAAAAATGACGATGAATAATCAGAACAGTCTGAAAATGATCTTACTGAGTTCAAAACTAGATATTGATGTGATTTGTCTTATATCTGTATCTAAATTGATCCACCATTTATCTGAAGATGGAATACATGATCTATTGAATAGTGAGGTTCTGGTTAGGACAGATTCGAGATCAGAGCTCATGATGAGTAAGATATCTTATTGGTGGTGGAATTAAATCACTCATATAAGATGTTACTGTTTCTGTAAAAGCTTTGAACATGAAACAGAATTAGTGTCTTTCTCTTCTTTTATCTAGAGATTCCTATCCGCATTCTCTATAGAGATTTGCTAGAGAAGCAGATCTAGTTAGACAAGTAACTATTCGGGTAGCTTCATTCTGTATTTATTCCAGTGACTCGGAGTCGTTTTGAGTATAGCCATCCCAAACTATGAAACCATATTCAAATATTGGTCTAATTAATTTTCTCATGCTATTTAGAGTTTTAGAAGCAGTAATCAAAATGTTTTCAATGTGGACTGATCACTGACCATTATGTTTAATTGTTAACCCTTAATGTTTTAGACAGTCCACAAAATTTATGTAAGTGTTCTCAAAGCTCAGTCTGGGGTTAATAGCTTCTTTTTCAGAGAAAAAAGTATAGTTTCTGTTTTGTTATGATTGAATTTGACAAGCCATTGCTTTGACCACACATACACTTGCTGTAAGTCATGGTTCAGCATCCCTTCACTATCTTGAACGCTAGAAGATGAACAAAAAAGGGAGATGGCATCAGCACACAATCTTGTAATACTAATTAGTAGTGAATCATTTATATCATTGACATAAATGAGAAAGAATAGAGGATCGAGGACATAACTGTAAACGTCGCCCCATACATCATTCTCAGTGTTATTATATTGTCTGGCACTTCGGGGTCATTAGTGTTGGTGTAATTAGTTTTAAAAATTGATTACTGCTTAAGCCGGTGCTAGGGGGGGGGGGGGGTGAGTAGTGTTGCATTTTTAATTACTACTCATGAACAGACTATAAAACCAAGTCTGCAATTTTCTCTATTCGCATTGCTACTTTTGCTTTCGAAGGATCTTATTCTTATTTGCATTAATGACAGTTTAATCAAGATGTGTTTGAGTAAAGCATAAAATGTCAAAATCTAAAATATTATCTTTTAATTTATTCCGAATACTCCTAATGTTACAATGGAAAATAGATAGTGAGTTTGAGGTAGTAACTGGATTTGACCCATCGTCCCCGGCTTCAAGTAGTTGTAACGGTAAAACAGTTAAAATCTACTTAATCATACTCACCATGGCAAAGTAAATAACAACCAAACAGACCCCGATAACTGTTTGTAACACTCACCGCCATAGATAAAATGAACAATTAGTCAATACAAAACATTGGTTACCAGGATATGTCATTCCTTCTATTTATTTTATGCATATCTACAACATGACGTTGCATGTCTCAAGACTTGTTTCACTAAGACGAGTTTATTATCATTGATTCAAACGTATAACAGTTTGTTATACAAATAGCAACGTGGTCTATTGGACGACAATCCGATGAATCAAGCGGTAGAACTATTATACTACTATCACATACAATTGAGACCTGGGGTTTGAGTCTAACCTCTAGTAAACAGCTTAACCCTTTACTCCATAAATATTCATGTAAGAAATAATGACATAATGAATATTAGATAAACTGTTGTAATAACACATGGGCACAATAAGTTTTGGACATGGCAGAAACTGTAGATATATATCTATATTTTATTATATGGAAACAGAGCAGACCCTGATCAGACGGCTCCCATAGGAGTCGTCTGATCTGGTTATTCTATGTTTGCAAATGCTTAGAAAGACGTATTTATGGAGTAAGCGGTTAATATACCAATTCCATGTATTGGCGGGCAATGTGGTTTTCGGAAAAGCTAGGAACGTGTGAAATTGAAATACAAGGAGTTTTGTGTCCGAAATATCATGTACAGTCTCGATAACCTTTTTTCTTCATAAAACAAACAAACAAACAAACAAACTAACAGACTCCTGGAGCATAGGTCAGACAGTGCCCGGTGTACGTGATAAGAGTCAATGTGTCGTGGGTTCGAGCTCCCTCTAGGATAGAGCTTCGTTTCGACCGAGCATATATGTCATAACGATAACATATCTAGTAAACATGTCACTTACTGCTCTGACCAGATCTGCCAGATGTGACTCTTTCTTGGCACAACAGTTTGTGTTGTTGTCGTATGTAGCTATCCCATGAGGCACACCGTCATCTGGGTGACCCAAAACATCGAAACACGGTAGACAGAATGCTCCTTTCGATGTGTAGTTCCGGTTTTCCTGGGCCGTAAAATGTCTTGTTATGACAATAAGAAATCCAGTGAAAATATCCAACACTACCAATATAACCACAGCAAATTTATAACTAGTGAGGATCTCCATTACTATAGCTGTTGAAATCACTGATCAATATGTATGTAGTTCAGAATAGGGAAGTTTGAATGTTGTATTCGTTAGCGTGCTATAAAAATAACGTCTGCTTAACATCAGATTTTTACAATTTTCTCTCTCCTTCCGATTTGCATTTCTTCAAGCTTTTATAAACAACCGATATAGAGTCGACCAACTTGTATCCTGATTAAACGCCGATTTACTCGGCGTCTCACCTGGATCCAAACTGTGTTTTTAAATACCAGGTAGTTGTTGCGTAGCGCGTAATATTACAGTGCAAAACATTCTATTTATAGATACCCTTACAGCGACTACTTCTTAATGTTATAGATGTTGAACGTATGTTTAATGCCATTTTATATTTTACTTAACAGGACGGTGTAGAATGGAATCGGGATTGAGAAGAAAAAACGTGCGGTTCTATACAGGCAGCATGAATAATAAATACGGCATATCACTGCTATTTTTCAGTTTACAATTTCGACCCACTAAATGCACACCATAATATATTAAGCCTAGCCGATAGCGGACGAATTGTCCAACCACTCTTGGCACGACTTTTGTATTTTACTTGTATCATATTATTAACTTCAGTCTATACAAATAGCAACGTGGTGTTGCTAAGTCTACACTTAAATTATTCTATAGTACACGACATACTTCCTTAATAATTTAAAACATACGCAGGAAACATACGAGAATGATAGAGCAGATGGTATTATGACGTCGGGTTTTGAAAAACAGATCAACAGTTTAACTGACAACATTACTGGTAAATTGATCGAAATGTTTTCTTTGTTCATGACCAGCTAAAACGGATGTTTCGTGATAACCTTTAATTTTTTTGAATCTAGATTAGACGCCGTGACTACTCATACTCGTATCTGTTCGACACTTTAAAGATAGATACAGATGGACAGACCGATATAGATTGAGATAGAGAGAGACAGAGGAACAGATACAGAGAAAGAGAGACACTTTAGATATCTATAATCTGGAACGAAGCCAGGCTGAAGTCTCTTTGACATAACATCATACATATTTATGAAAACGTTCCCGACCGAACAGATAACGACTTTAGTAAACTTGGCGTATCTCTGATCTCTCATATCAGTTTGATCTGTGCGATGTGGGTTTTCCTATTCCCAGTCAAAATGTAATCATACCAATTTACAATTTTAACTGAAGTCAAGGTTTGACAAGTACATGTACTACTCTTCTAAGGTTGATGCAATGCGTTTTCTACCGACCTACTTGTTATACTTTATTTTACTTACAAGCCGTTTGTGACTGAATTCGTATCGTATAAGTAGTCAGTATAAAATGAAACTATGCGTTTCGTTTATTAAGCAACACACTTTTACTCAGCACACCAAATATATGCTTGGGTCTAACCATTACAGTACGGTACACGAGTCACAATCAGTGTATACAGTGCAAACAGTGAATACCAAGATGAGAGTGTTCCTAGAGGAGCCCTTTCATCAGGGTCTGCACTGTGTGTCATGTGATAATTTTGTGTAGAAAAATCCCTGAATATTCACCATAAGCTTGAATTTTGGAATGGTCCATTTTATAGTTCAGCATTATAAGGTTTAAAACATCCCTAAATATTCACCAGAATGGTTCAATTTGAAATTTCAGCATTGTAAGAGTTAATATCCCGCAAATAATATCTAACATCCCATCAACAATATTTCCAGTTTTTTAGAGACAGATATAGTGCGAGTGTTTATAGTTAATAAATATGTTAATATAGTTTTAATGTTTTTGGGGTCTGACAATATTTGTCACCATTTCGTTATAGATCAACAGCCGCTGATTAGTTCACAGCATTGTTACTCAAATAACGCACCTGCTGTGATCAGGTGGCTCCATGCCATTAGTTTATTAAGGCACCAGGCACAACGTACTATTCACACTTGCAAATAAATGCAGCGTGAATTATTTATTAATGTGTAGATAAGTTAATTGCATGTTTATGTGCACAGAATGCAATTGTTTAACGTACCAAAGATATCTGCTGTATGTGTTAAAAACGCAAACCAACAACAACATATATGAAACAAAGTAAGCCCATAACACAAAAGGTTGTGTGACGTAAGCCATTAAAGAAACAGGTCGGCGTTAGCAAGGCCGAATATAGTGGTTGCATTTGGAACTTGTACATGATTCAACATTGTCGAAGATTATATCATTGTTTTGTACTGGATGTTTCAAATTAACCCTTCGCTTGCTATTCACGTCAATATACCCACCTGTAAATAGTGAAGACCCAGATGAGACAGCTCCTGCAGGAGCTGTCTCATCAGGGTCTGCACTATTTACAAGTTGATTGTACAACCAGTACACTCCACAGCAGTGATTGCACAGCGATATACTTGTACACAGTGAAGATATATGTAATTATACAACAGGGCATAGGTAAAGAAGGAGAAATGTGTTTTAAAATTCAGCAAGAGAAGGGTTAAAAAGGACAATAAACCAGCAAATAACCCAACTGAAGCATGAATCAGCTGCAACGAACAAATGCGAATATCAAGTTTCAGTTTGGTATAATCCATTTTCCGCAAAACACATGACACATAATATAAGTTGTTATAGATTGTACATTGCACGAAATTGGATGGACAGATGCACCAGACAAGCCATATTCGGGTTTCATTGCAATCAGTTCAACCTTGACCCAGATCAGATTGTTGAGTACAAACCATTGTATCAGTGTTTGAATATCAAGTGGGGACCGTATGCACAATACAGTGCTCCCTCCCTACAACGACCCTCTCAATAACGATTCCCTCCATACAACAACGCATGTCACTGTTTCCGAAACAACAGGACTCCAGAAACACTTTTTTCTATCGTATTTTCTTTATGCCTCCACCAAACCCTATGTTGTGACCACTCTTTAGAATCGTCACTTTGTGACGATTCTAAAGAGTGGTCACAACATAGGGTTTGATTGAGGCATACCGGTTTTAGTTCTCGAAATACACCTTATCTGGGGATCTGCAAACAATCTAATTATGTTTGATTTTCCCTCCCTATAACAACTCCCTCTGAACAACACATACAATCTTCGTATCCCAAAGGGTGTCGTTGTAGAGAGGGAGCACTGTACAATACCTGAAACAGCCACCAGGATAAACAGGAACATATTTCCAAATTACATACTACATGTATTGCATTTCCTGGTGTATCCAGTGTTTTTCATGAAAATTTATGTAAAAATAATGACATCATGACTATTTGTTATATCGAATTTTTATAATGGAACATGAACACATGAGTTTCGAGCATGGCAGAGTCTCTAGAATCATATCTATATTATTTCATAAGCAAACAGAGCAGACCCTGCTCAGACGGTACCTACATCAGCCGTCTGATCGGGGTCTTCTCTGTTTGCACAGACGTAGTAGACCATATTTATGGAGTAAAGGGTTAATCATTATACCATTTTTAGCTCACCTGGCACAAAGTGCCAAGGTGAGCTATTGGGATGATCCTATGTCCGGCGTCCGTCGTCGTGCGTCGTGCGTATGTGCGTATGTGCGTTGTGTGTCGTGCGTCGTGCGTACGTGCGGGCGTCAACAATTTACTTAAACATCTTCTTCTCTGGAACTACAAAGCCAAGAGCTTTGATATTTGGTATGTAGTATGATGTAATGGTCCTCTACAAAGATTGTTCAAATTATGGCCCCCGGGCCAAAAATGGCCCCGCCCCTGGGCTTATCAGTTTTTCATAGGAACATCTTTAAAAATCTTCTTCTCTGAAACTGTAAGGCATAGACCTTTGATATTTGGTATGTAGCATGATCTAATAGTCCTCTACTAAGATTGTTCAAATTATGACCCCTGGGCCAAAAATGGCCCCGCCCCAGGGCTTATCAGTTTTTCATAGGAAAATCTTTAAAAATCATCTTCTCTGAAACTGTAAGGCATAGATCTTTGATATTTGGTATGTAGCATGATCTAATGGTCCTCTACTAAGATTGTTCAAATTATGACCCCTGGGCCAAAAATGGCCCCGCCGGGGCTTATCAGTTTTTCATAGGAAAATCTTTAAAAATCTTCTTCTCTGAAAATATAAGGCATAGACCTTTGGTATTTGGTATGTAGCATCATCTAATGGTCCTCTACAAAGATTGTTCAAATTATGACCCCCAGGACAAAAATGGCCCCGCCCCAGGGCTTATCAGTTTTTCATAGGAAAATCTTTAAAAATCTTCTTCTCTGAAACTGTAAGGCATAGACCTTTGATATTTGATATGTAGCATCATCTAATGGTCCTCTACTAAGATTGTTTAAATTATGACCCCTGGGCCAAAAATGGCCCCTCCCCGGGGCTTATCAGTTTTTCATAGGAAAATCTTTAAAAATCTTCTACTCTAAAATTATAAGGTATAGACCTTTGATATTTGGTATATAGCATTATTTGATCGTCCTCTACTAAGATTAATTAAAATATGACCCCCGGACCAAAAATGGCCCCGCCCAAGGGCTTATCAGTTTTTCATAGGAAAATCTTTAAAAATCTTCTCCTCCAGAACTGTAAGGTCTAGGCCCTTGATATTTGGTATGTAGCATCATCTAATGGTTTTCTACCAAGATTATTCAAATTATTACCCCTGGGTCAAAAATGGCCCCGTCCTGGGGCTTATCAGTTTTTCATATATGAAAAGCTTTAAGAATCTTCTTCTCCAAAACTGTAAGGCAGAGACCTTTAATATTTGGTATGTAGCGCTATCTAATAGTTTTCTACCAAGATTGTTCAAATTATGTCCCCTGGGTTGAAAACTTCCCCGCCCAGGGGCATATCAGTTTTTTATAGGAAAGTTTTTAAAAATCTTCTCTTAAAAATCTTTAAAAGTCTTCTCTGAACTTGTAAGGCATATACCTTAGATATTTGGTATGTTGCATTATCTAATAGTCCACTACCAAGATTTTCAAATTATGAACCCCGGATCAAAATTGATCCCGCCCTGGGGCCTAACAGTTTTTAATAGGAAAATCTTTAAGGTCTAGACTCTTTATATTTAGTATGTAGCATCATCTGATGGTTTTCTACCAAGATTTTTCAAATTATGCAATCTGTCATTGAAATCATTAATCTGTTACGAACAGGTGAGCGATTAAGGGCCATCATGGCCCTCTTGTATCATTTAAGATAGTTTGCTGTTAATCAGACTGACAGATGTGTTAACCGATTTTTGACGTGACTCAGTCTGAAATCGCAAACCCAGTATTTTTATCGACTGTGATTATTATGTATTTGTATTGTCATACAAAACAAACATCATCATCGGCCATAATCATAAATTTTAGGTAAAGCCTCTCTAATGCGACCACCAACGTGAGGTACAAAGTCAAGTCTTAAAGGCACGTGGTAGCTTAATACAGGATGGATATTATTGAAAAGGATATGCAGGAGCTTCCTGCATTATGTTCATTCTGCATTGAGCAGGATGTGACATACACACTATTCTAGTGTGTAAATATCAGTATTAGCAGCAGGCTAAAGGCACACGCCTTTGATAAGGAAGTGACCAAATGAAAGTGTTTCGGCTGATAGCAACTAATAGTCGATTATACAATTAGGTTAATATATCTTATAAACTATATATACACAGCTCTAAAATCTAGCTAGAACAGACTGCTTAAGAAGAAAGGAACACGCTGCCATATCTCATATCTCTAGGTCTGAGAAATAAAGTTAACAACCGAAGTAAAGTTGTTGTTATACCGCTATATGACAGCCATCTGGTTTTATTAAATAGCCGCATTAGTAGAGATCCCCTGTAACCTATTTACTGAAAAACAATGGTTTGTCACCTTCATAAACGATATGAATTTGTGAATTGTTGTAGATATGATATGAATGTAAATATTATTGTTTACATTTATATCATATCGTGCTATATGTACATGATAAACAGTACTAGTCACATGAGAGACAATCGTATGATGAAATAAGACTGAATTTATCTGAAACGATATACAATCTGCATTACGTTAACATGGAATTTGGGTGTTCATCTGATTGATTGATTGATTGATTGAGTTGGGTTGTACGGCACCGCAACACTTTATACGCAAGTCAAAACGGGTTGACATCGAAAATCGGAAATTGAATACCATTTTTTAACATTTAGACTGCTATGGGCGGATGAGTGAATACTATGCAAACAGTTTGGATCCAGATGAGACACCGTGTAACTCGGCGTCTCATCAGGATCCAAACTGTTTGACACACTGGTTGCATTTTGGTAGGCATATTGAATATACAGTGAAACCCCGCTAATGCGACCACTTAATAAACAGCCACTGATGTCGTCTAAAGCAGGTGGTTGCTTAATGCAGGACGAAAGTTATGCAGAAAGCTCCTATAGGAGCTTTCTGCATAACTTTCGTCCTGCATTAAGCTACCACCTGCCTCTGCCACCCAGAATTATGCCCGTTTTTGGTGGTCGCATTAGCGGGGTTTTACTGTACCTTGACTTTTTGAAATGTAGTAGGTGAACAATTCTGTAAAACAAAATGCTCAGCAGGCTAAAGGTTAAAACGCGCGCACATAAAAGGTTAAAGGTTAAAACGCGCGCACATAAAACAGCGCGCACATAATTTGTACTTCCGGTGTTGCTGTGACCTTTCGTGTGCCATTTCCTAATTTCCTGTTCTTTTCTAATTTTGAAAGAAATGAACGTTCTTACGTTCTTAGGCTGATGTTTGACGCATCAGGAATATTACTAAGAATTTCAAATAGGCAGCCATGCTTAAATGTATTGAAAAGAATGAACAAAGGTGAATATCTATTTTCATTTTGTATAATCTAGTTTCCGCAAAACACATTACCACTATAATAAGCTTTTATAGAATGTACATGGGATTGGCAGGTGCACCAAGCAAGGTATATTCGGATTAATTGCAATCGGTGCAATCTTGATCCAGATCAGATTGTTGAGTACAATACAGTACATCAGTTTCAAAATAGAAAATAGGGACATGACTCGCATTTGCAAGCATTCTGGATCCAGGTGACAGGTGTAACATTGTGTCTCATCAGGGTCAAAGTTGTTGGACGCTTGGTCAATAGTTTTTTAAATGATTGGTCGAACCAGAAGTAGCAAAGCAATGGTTTTAAATTTGAGCACACTTCTTTTTTTCCCACAGCAGTATATGAGTTCACTTGATAGAGTTTCGGGTTCACTTGATAGAGTTTCGGTGGACAGTGAACATTTTTTGAAGTCATTTTTCTTAAATATGCACCTTTATTTCAAAACGGGTTGACATCGAAAATCGCAAATTTAAACAAACTGTAACCCGTTTTTAAAATGTCATTCAAAACGGGTTGCTACAGCGCGCACTTTATTTGTACATTGTACATTCGGTGTTGATGTGACCTTTCGTGTGCCACTTCCTAATTTCCTGTCTCAGTTCTTTTCTAATTTTGAAGGAAATGAACATGCCTACATTCTTAAGCTGATGTTTGACCAATCAGAAATATTACTAATGTCATAGGATCGCTGTATCAGCTGTATCATGTGGTAGAGAAATAAATTATTAGACACAAACTATATCTTAGTTGTTATTGACGTATCTCGGCCTTTACACAAGTCACCCAGTCACCCAGTAATTCTCGTTATATTATTACCAACTTATCTTATTCTATATATTATACCATAATAATATGGCCCTTCTACTAATTACTGCTTACTAATCCTGTCACGTGATCGACATGGGACTACAAATGCAACGCCTCGTTGCATTTGCCTTTTCGTTATTGAAATGGACACGTGTGTTGTCCCGAATAAATAATATATCTATGATATATCTCTATTTGCAGGTTAGTAAGGTTTAAATATGTCGTTGCTGGTTCAACTCTGAAATGTTAATTGTCTTTATTATGTTGTAAACTTTCGTTAATTTTCGGTGGCATTTGCCTTTTCGTTATTGAAATGGACACGTGTGTTGTCCCGAATAAATAATATATCTATGATATATCTCTATTTGCAGACTCTTGCTTTGTTGTTTTCCCACTGCAACCCACACAGCGAATTCACAAATTCATGCCGAAAGAGCTACGTCGGCATTGGCGCCCAACGTTTGGTTCTGTGTGTAGCTGACAGCCCTTTGGAATTCGACAGCAGACAGCATATTTTATTACAAGACACGACGTGTTTACACATGTGACGTCAGTCATCGTGAATGGACTTCATTGGTTAACGCGTTATAAGGCCTTCAACATGTAAACATTACCACGTGCACGATCGTCGAGCAATCGTCTGGTTCAACATAGTTGCTAGCTCAACGCTGGATCAAGAATAAATACTCTCATTCTACGATGGATCTGAAGTGACTATTAACTCATGTGCTTAGTTTATTCTGTGGATCAGGGACTTTGGAGTTATATGTTTTGGAATTATAATCAGGAATTATATCCAGTAAGGTAAACATTTGATAATTATTTGTCTGTGTATTACAATTATGCAGTGAGCAAGAATAGCAAACTTTGTGAGAGCGAGTTCTTTAGTTCGATTCTTGACGGAAGTATACCCCACCCCATATTTCTCTTTTCTACCGTACTGTCTTTTCTTTCTTTTGTTTTAGCCCCTTACAGGGTTAGGAATTAGCGGTTTGAGAGAAAGGGTTGTATTTGTTGGATCTAGTATTATAGTGCTAAATATATGCTTGTGTGAATTTGTTGTATGTATAGTGTTTACAAGATATTTTGACGAGTAGTTAGTTTTATGGACTGAAAGCACCCACTTGCACTATACATAACCCCTAACAACGTATCCCCGTTTTGTAATTACATATATATTATATCGTATATCAAGATCCTACTCCCAATTCCCTTTCCCTTACATTACACGTGTCAGCTCCCTTGCAAGGTTATAGATACCGGTTTAACGCGTGTTTGTTTTGCAAATTTGGTATTGGCCTAATATTTATTGTAAAAGTTTGCAGTAATAAATTACCGCAAACGTTTACAATGCAAATATCTGCATAATATTGATATTTGCTTAGAAAGGAAAATAGCGGACAGCGACTCGGTATAAATTTGCTTATCGTGCAGCGCGGTATTGTTCGTGGCTATGATAATGGTACACGTGGTATAGAGTGAAGCGTGATAGCTCAGTGGATGTATCGTCGGCTTTGTAACTGAGGGACCCGTGGTTCGAGACCAGCTCAAGCCATATATTTTTTTATTGGATTTTTTTTTGTATATATTTTTTTTCTCTCTTCGTTAATAAATGTGAACCTAGTGATAAAGAAAACCTTTGTTTTATGTCGTATTTTATTAAAATACATGCATAATTGGTTAACATCATGATATATTGAATGTACCAAGTGTATTCATAGATAGTGTTCTATACGGATAATTCATTCATACCCTTATACATTGGACTCATAATTTTCTTTCTTTAAATATAAGAAACAAACAGTGTAAAATGGCTGAAGGTTTATCAGAACGTGAGCTCAGGAGATATCGAAGGGATATCGTCAGGGATAGACAGGCTCTGGAAATTCAAGACAGGAGAGAGAGAGAAAGACAACCAGAATATATGAATAGAGATAAGTAGAGTTCAGTGATTTAAGATATGAACCTATTGATCAAGAGGTTTTCACGCGATTGAGAAGTATGGACGAGATGGTAGATAGAGATAAGTTTTCTCAAAGGAGGTTTGAGATAGACAATGATACTGACATGCGACAGAAACATTGTCAAGGAGAAACGACTGGTGTCCTACCAGAACAGGACTATCAGATGGACAGAGACGCTGATAGTGTTTTCTCTGACCTCAATACGATAGATGAATTTTTTCATGAAAGTGCAGTGCATGATATACAGTCTATGCACGATAGAGATGTAACACAACCGGCGAGGACAAAGTTGAAATCTGGTGAGATCATGAACAGTTTGGATCAAGAAATAATGAGACTGGATCAAACTTTGAAAGATATAGCGACCGAAGAACAGAAAAAGGAACCTTTGTGTGATGACAGACAAATAAAAGGAGCATTTAATTATGATGGCAGTCAGAATAAGCGAACCAGTAGATACCAGAGTTCGGTTGAACCTATGAAAAGGGACACATATAAGGAACGTTACAGCAGAGAAGCAGAGCGAGATATTCGTTTTGACTTACGACGAATTAGAGATCAGCAAGAAGAGTTAAGTATCCGGTCGAGTCGATATGAAAAGGAAAGTCTTAAGTTGAGAAAACTCCAATTAGAAGAAGCTAAAAGGAAACAACTAATTATTGAAGATGAAAAGATGTTGAAATACGAGCTGGATATGAAAAGAAGAGCTGATGCAGAGTTAGTGAAAAGAATAGAACAAATTGAGATACAGGAATCAGACTTGGACAGAAGAAGAAATGAAAATGAACGGTTACAGAAGGATGTTTCTGAATTACGAAGAGAAGATGATGATTTGACAAAGAAACTGAAGTTACTGAAAGAGAAAGAGACATTGTTGTTAGAGAAGAGTAAACTGCAAAGGGATGGACAAAACCAAACAGAAGAGTTTGATCAGGTGAAAGCTACAGATCGCAACAAAGCGAAAGAGAAAGATCATAAGGATAGATATCCGCTTTTCAAAGTCGGACTCCCGAGTATTCCACTCTTTGATGGAAAGCACTTTGAACAATGGAAGACAGAAGTCATATGTTTGATTGAAGCAAATGTCTATCCGGATTATGCTATAGCACAAGCTGCAAGGAATTCTCTCAAAGGAGACACCCGACAAGTTCTTCTAACGTTGAAGCCAACGTCTACTACAGAAGAAATTGTAAAGAAGTTGAAGGAAATTTATGGAAATGTCAAGTCAGCTGACAAAATCATACATGAATTTTATTCAGCAAAACAGAAACATGGTGAGTCATGTTCAGCTTGGGGAGTGCGTCTGGAGACATTATTCCAGCAGGCACTTGAAAAGGGCGAAATAGTTGAGAAGAGAAGAGATAAGAAATTGAAAGAAAGATTTTGGAGAGAACTTACCTCAGAGAGACTGAAGATGGCAACAAGAGTGTCGTATGAATCAGAGGATAGTTTTGAAGTGCTAAGGAGAAAGGCAAGAAGTGAGGAAGAAGAAGAGAGTATTGAAAAAGATTTTGAAGTAACCAAGCAAAACTTGACAAATGTTAGCCAACAGACCAATAAGGAAGAAAAGGATGACATCTTGAAGGATATTCTAGAAAGGATCAAATCCATTGAAACTGATCTCGGAAACATGAAGAATCAAAAGGAGTATAGTACAACTAGAGATACATGGCATCCTAGAGGCAGAGGAGCTTTTGGTGGATATAGAGGAAATAGACAAAGACCTAGACAAGATCAACGGTATCAGGTACAGAGTGATTCTAACTGGAAGAAAGGTGATAGTAAAGAGAAGCCTTTAAACTAGATATGGCTTCCACCAACGGGCATGATGGAAGCAGAGAAGACAGTGTGCCCAAAGATAATGAGTTGAGGCATAGGTTGATAGGAAGTGCAAACGAAAGCAGCATTCTACTAGAAGATGTTGAAGTTGAAGCGCTAATAGACACTGGATCAATGGTTAGTACCATTGCTGAGGACTATTACCTGCAAATGGGAAATAAGCCTGAGCTCAAAAGCATAACAGATTTTGCATTAAACCTTTCAGCAGCGAATGGTCAAGAAATCCCATATATTGGATACATTGAGGCTGCAGTAAAAATGCCCAACGCACTAAGTAGTATAGTATTACCCCTTTTGGTGGTTAGAAGTACTGATTATACCAGAAGTGTTCCAGTTATAGTTGGTACCAATATCATACGGGAATTTGGAAACTTGGTTGATAGTGTCAGTCAGGAACATCATGCAGCTTGGAAGACTGCTTTTGAAGCACTTAAACATTCCAGTGTAGGAATAGTAAAGGCTACAAAGGAAATTGTGCTCCAGCCTATGGAAATGAAAACTGTCACAGGTTTTGTTCGCAAGAAGACCAATTCAGATTCAGCGGTCACGGAAACTATAGAAGATTTTGGACCCGACAAACCTACAATTTGTCCACGTGTTGTTTCTATCAACAATCCTGGGAAAACGGCACGAGTTCCAGTGAGAATATGTAATCTTACGGCCAAGGTTTTAAGGGTTCCTATGAAAGCAACCATATGTCAGTTGAACGAAGTGAAGGTATTAGGCTCTGCTCCTGTGTTTGGAAATTCTGCAGGACAAAATGACGAGATGTCCAAGGAGGCGTCGATCCATCAGCAATCTGCACCTGAAAAAGAAGAAAATACAAGCATTAATACACAAAACAATCATACATCTGGGCAATTCAATCATACTGACGCACCTGAAACAGAAAACAAACACACCAATGCACCTGAAACAGAAAACAAACATACAAATGCACAAAATATACATACGAACAAGAACATAAATGAACATATAAAACACAAATTTGGTGTCGATCTCAGTTCATCGGACTTGTCACAAGAACAAAAGAACAAAGTGTTGACATTGTTCGACAGGTGGCAGTCGATTTTTCCCCAAACACCATTGGACCTAGGGCATACCTCTGCCGTTAGGCACAAGATAGAGCTTACAAATGATACTCCGTTTAAGGAGTCATACAGGAAAATTCCACCAGCACTTTTCAGTGAAGTCAAACATCACTTACAGGAAATGCTTGAAATAGGTGCTATAAGAGAATCGAAGAGTCCATGGTGTTCAAACGTTGTTATTGTTCGGAAGAAGGATGGTACTATAAGGTTTTGTGTGGATTTTCGAAAGCTAAACAGTAGAACTAAAAAGGACGCTTATGGTATTCCAAGAGTGGAAGACACACTTCATATGTTATCTGGGTCACGTTACTTTTCGAAATTAGACCTAAAATCGGGGTATTGGCAAGTCGAGCTCGAGGAGTACGACAAGGAGAAAACAGCATTTCAGGTTGGCGGCCTTGGCTTCTATGAGTGCAATAGAATGCCTTTTGGGCTCTGTAACGCCCCTGCTACTTTTCAGCGCCTCATGGAACGCTGCATGGGTGACCTCAACCTAAGAGACTGTCTTATTTACCTCGATGATATAATCATTTTCAGTCAGGATATCGACACTCATCTTGATAGACTCAACGCTGTTTTCAAACGACTATCAGAATACAATTTAAAATTGAAGCCATCAAAATGCGAATTTTTCATGAAAGAGACAACCTATTTAGGCCATGTAGTTTCAGAGGAAGGAATTAAAGCTGACCCGAAGAAAACAGAGGCAGTTAAGAATTGGCAAGCTCCAAAAACTGTGAAAGAGGTACGCCAGTTTCTTGGATTTGCGGGGTACTATCGGCGGTTCATTAAGGGATTTGCATCTATTGCACGACCTCTTAACAATCTGCTTATAGGACATCCATCGAGGAAGCAGATGAAAAAGTCTGGAAAGACAGTCAAGAGAGTACAGTTTAAATGGGAAGAACCTCAACAGAAGGCTTTCGAAACAATTAAAGATCTTCTCGTTAATCCTCCAGTTCTCGGATATGCAGACTACACAAAACCCTTTACAGTTCACACTGATGCATCATCCACTGGTCTGGGGGCTGTGCTTTATCAGCTTCAAGGAGATTGCAACAGGGTAATAGCGTTTGCAAGCCGCAGCCTAAAGCAGAGTGAAAGAAATTACCCTGCCCACAAACTAGAATTTCTTGCCCTCAAGTGGTCGGTTACGGAAAAATTTCACGACTACTTGTACGGTGCGAAATTCGAAGTAGTGACAGACAACAACCCTCTCACGTACGTGAACACTACTGCCAAGCTTGATGCTACCGGTCAAAGATGGCTCGCTGCATTAGCAAATTATAACTACACTATCCGGTACAGGAAGGGTATATCACATAACGATGCGGATGGACTGAGTAGGCTAGTCCCTCGAGAGGTCATACAAGCTGTACATGTGGCTATTGGTGATGATAATCTGCCACTAGCAGATAGAGTCTGCGATCCCTTGTCGCCACCTAAAGGCCCAGAGTTGAACATTCCAGATAATGTTCTTCACTCTCAGAGCCTTTTACAGAAGGATTGGAGCCACGCACAAAGTCAGGATGCGGTCATTTCACAGTTGATTGGTCATTTCAGAGAGGGCACAAAACCGTCTCGCACTCAGGATCAAAGTTTCAATACTTACCTTCGTGAGTGGCAGAATCTTGTTCTCTTTCAGTCGGTGTTATACCGTAAGTCATCTGTGAATGGCGAAGAAAGGCTTCAGCTCCTTCTTCCTGAGTCCTTGCGTATTGAAGTTTTCAGAGCTTTACATGACGACCTTGGTCATCAGGGTCGAGACAGGACCACGTCTTTGTTCAAGGAACGTTTTTACTTTCCTGGCATGGACAGTTTTATAGCAGATCGTATCAGGAATTGTCCTCGATGCATCCGACGGAAATCCAAATCGTCAACAGCTGAATTATCGCCAATCACGTCTACAGCTCCTATGGAAGTTGTATGCATAGACTTCTTGTCGCTCGAAAGTTGTAAGGGTGGTTTTGAGAACATTCTTGTTTTGACCGACCACTTCAGCAGATATGCATAAGCTTTTACTACACGAAATCAAACAGCGAAGACCACAGCTAGGATCCTGTTTGAAAATTTCGTTGTCCACTATGGGTTTCCTTCGAGGATCCATAGTGATCAAGGTTCTAACTTTGAATCCGCCCTTATTAGGGAGCTGTGCAATCTTGCTGGTGTGGAAAAGTCTAGAACCACACCTTATCATCCTATGGGGAACGGAATGGTTGAAAGGTTCAATCAAACACTGTTGAAAATGTTAGGCACCTTAAAACCACATCAGAAGGCGGATTGGAAAGCATATGTGCCTTGTCTTGTACATGCTTACAATGCCACCCGTCACGAAAGCACGGGGTTTTCACCGTACTTTTTGATGTTTGGTAGGCACCCGCGTCTTGCTATTGATGCGTTCTTAGGGCTACCCACGGATAGTTTATCTGCAGGAAAACAGTTGGAATATGTTTCCAAATTGAAAACTCGTCTCCGTTCCTCATATGAAAGAGCGAGGGAAGTTGCTGCAAAAGCGTCTGCTACAAACAAACAACGCCACGACTTGAAGGCCCGTCAGTCTTTTTTGGCTCCAGGAGACCGTGTTTTAGTCAGGAACGTGACTTTGCGCGGGAAGCAGAAATTGGCGGATCGGTGGGAGCCATATCCATACATCGTCATAAGACAGCCAGTCGATGACATCCCGGTATATGAGGTGAAAAGAGAGGGATCACGATTCACAAAGTCTAGGACATTGCATCGTAACTTACTCCTCCCTTTTATGGCCCTCGCTGATAGGGATGACGAGAATCCGTCAAGCAACAGTGACCATGTGGTAAATGGTGATGTTGTCACAGATTATTCATCTGATGACACAGTGGATGATGCTTCCTCGACAAGACCCTACATTATACCAATGAGACGTCATTCTAATGAAGGGGGAGTATTACAGCGTTCGCGACCCATTCGTAAGTGTCGTTTGAAGAACAATTGATATATCAAATGACGAAACAGTATTCATACATCCGATGACGATGTATCAGCTCAGAGATAAAAGACACAGATACTTACCTGATTATTTGCTTTTATGTTATGTACAGTTACGCCACACTTCTTTATGAATATTTCCGTTGTTTTATTTTGGCGTAGTTGTTCTTGTTACTGGACGTATTATTTTCTCCTCGGGGGATATACATTATATATAGATTTATGATTTGAGACAGTAGAGTCATTTCTTTGTTGACTTCATTTGCAAAGAAGGCAAATGTTAATTTCTAGTTTATCGTCTATACTTGGTTTGGTAATGATAATATACCTACCTTTTTTTTCGTCATTCCTCTGGAGATGTATGCATGTTCGTAAGCTGCAGTTACGTCAGCGTGTACAACATAATCATGATAGGAAGACAAGTGGATGTTGACGGTGTTTTCGCCTTGGTTACCAATAGCTGTTCATCAAGTTATTCTCTTGTTTTCCGTTCTTCTCATCAAATAATGAATATGTATTGTTACCGTATATATGTACATGCATTGTTTTTTTCTTGAGACATTATTTTCAGAGTCGGAAATGTCGGGACGCCATTTTTTTAAGAAGGGGGAGAATGTCATAGGATCGCTGTATCATGTGGTAGAGAAATAAATTATTAGACACAAACTATATCTTAGTTGTTATTGACGTATCTCGGCCTTTACACAAGTCACCCAGTCACCCAGTAATTCTCGTTATATTATTACCAACTTATCTTATTCTATATATTATACCATAATAATATGGCCCTTCTACTAATTACTGCTTACTAATCCTGTCACGTGATCGACATGGGACTACAAATGCAACGCCTCGTTGCATTTGCCTTTTCGTTATTGAAATGGACACGTGTGTTGTCCCGAATAAATAATATATCTATGATATATCTCTATTTGCAGGTTAGTAAGGTTTAAATATGTCGTTGCTGGTTCAACTCTGAAATGTTAATTGTCTTTATTATGTTGTAAACTTTCGTTATTTTCTGTGGCATTTGCCTTTTCGTTATTGAAATGGACACGTGTGTTGTTCCGAATAAATAATATATCTATGATATATCTCTATTTGCAGACTCTTGCTTTGTTGTTTTCCCACTGCAACCCACACAGCGAATTCACAAATTCATGCCGAAAGAGCTACGTCGGCACTAAGGATTTCAAATAGACAACCATGCTTACATGTATTGAAAAAAATTGCAAAATCCATCGACGTCCATTTTAAACCAGTCTGAAAACAGCTTGCTCTTTTAATTCTTGATGTATGGGAAGAAACTTCTATACTGGTTATATTGGATAAGTTGCAATGGAACATGACAGTTTCGTATACTTTCATCCATTTTCGTCCAACCAGACAAGAAGCATCTGCTCTTAAGAATTCTGGAACATGACATTGTTTAGTCTATTTCCATCCAATCAGAAACAACTACTGTGTTTGAGCCTTTTGGAAAGGCAACCATTCGTGCATTTATTGGACCAACGTCGATACTGATTTGATTTGATTTCAATTGGATGAAACATGGGACTCAACGTCGTCTATGTTGTGGGTAAGTCCGGCGGGGATACATTTATTTACACTATTTGTAAAGCTAGGGTGACTTTGAGAGAGAAGTGTGAGTTTAGGACGTCCGTAAACCGGTTTAAACCCCAGTGGTGTTTTTGCTACTGACCGTGCCAAGGCGGTACTCTCTTTGTCACCCTTCCCTTTGTTTGCCTTGCGCATTTGTGCTTGTGATTTTGTTCATGTGTGGAGTGTTTGTCTCTGGTTCTTGTGTGTCTGTTGGTGTTTTCTGTGTTCATCTCGTGTGTGAGTGTGTGTTTGGGTGTGTGGTTGTGTGAGTGTATGTGTGTCATGCTGTCTATCGGTGTTTTGGTGGTGGCTGCGTCTTGTATGTGGCTTTATGACGTCATTTAAATGATGACGTCGCTTGTTTACCTCTAACGTTTATTTTCAAATTATTTCATTTTAGACATCGTTATGCATGTGGAGTTGTCTGGAGGGGGAAATTTATTTACATTTTGACTTTGGTGAAAGTGGGATAAGGACGAGGTTGGGTACCCGTAAACCAGGTTTAAGTCCCCCAGTAGCTTATTTTGGTTACTGGCCGTTCCAAGGCGGTAATCCTGTTTTCAGCCTATGGTCAATTTTGTTGTTTAATATGCTTAATGTTTAAGGTTTTTCGTCTTGATATGCGTCCTGTTATGTTTTGTCTTGTGGCTTTACTGTTTCTTGTTTAATGGTGTTTGGTGCGGTGTCATTTCGTGTGTGGCTTTCTCTGTTTGACTATTTTTCCATATTTGCCTGCTTGACTTTTCTATTTTTCCATTTGGTATTTTTCGTCTATTTTTCATCAATCAGAAACCGTTATAAGCATTTAAGTATTTCAAGCAAGGCAAGCGACCACACTGCGTTTATTGAGATAGCGTAGACACTAACTGTATGTGACTCGGTTTAATAGAATGTGCAACTAGAATACTGCATCTACTTAAAAAACATCGTTAAAGCAACCACGCAAGCATGTATTTGACTGATGTCGAAACTGATTTAATTAGAAAACTATTTTAGAGTCTGGTGTACACGTTTTGAACTGAACGCTGAAACTGAAAAAAAGATATATTGACATTCAGCCTCAGTCCAGTCAGAAATCATCATCTCTCTTTGAGATTTCGAAAGACGTCGACACTTAGCTGACAAGTGGAGATTTTTATGAACATATGAAACAAACAAATGATTGACCCCTGTAAAATTAAGATACATTACATATGATTAGGATAAGACAAAAGCTCACAATTTTTAACGCGATATTGGTAACTATTTGATAAGTAATAGACACTAAAGTATTAATAAAAAACCAGACTGCGGTTGAATTAAATGTTAACAGTCATGCATAATCACCAATTGTGTTTGATTGTTCTGCGGTGGTCACAGACAGGAGACAAGTATAACCATTAAGCCTTTACTCTATGAGTAGTCAATTAAGACATATTGATAGTATGACTATTGTTTATAATGGGATATCAGAGCGTCAGATAAAGGTACGTCCCAAATACTACAATTATCATCTCTCCAGCAAGTCCTATGATATGACCACTCTTTAGAATCTTCGAGACGATTCTAAAGACTGGTCACTGTATAGGGTTTGGTGGAGAAATATAGGTGTTATTATTTGAAAATGTTTAAATGTACGCATCTTATATTGACCTCTGGTCTTGGCAGAAACTATTAAAACAAATTTATATAATTTTAGACCCCTATCGGAGGTTCCTGAAGGGACCGTCTGATAATGGCCTACTCTGTTTGCAAAAGCGTATATGGGGTAACGTGTTAACCCGTTC